>CAWUFW010031328.1:0-15719 GCA_963921515.1 Calotriton arnoldi | reverse complement strand
CGCGAATCCAACCGGACCGACACGCACCCGGAACAAATCCGACCGAATCGTACCCGCCAACTCCAACCCGCAAAGTACGATGCAAGGCGCGAAAAACACGACCGAGTCGGACGGAGGACAAGCCGTACGACCGACACGCATACAAAACCGAGCCGAAGCAACACAATACACCGCGACCGACGCGTACGCAGCATACAAAACTGCACAAACACAGCGTGAACGAAACGGAAAACACCGTACGAGACCAATGCAGGGTCCGACTCGGTCACAAGAACGTTTCAACATACACAAACAGCACAAAGGAAAAATCAACCAAAAAAAGGCCAAACAAGCAATTACCAAGCCAATAAATACTGGGGGGGTGGGGACAGAGAACAAAGACACACCCACAACTCCACCTATATAAAGGACACAAATCACTACCATGAGCCTTTGCAAATGCCATTTCACTGCCAGCACCCAAGAGAAAGCAACCACACACCCACAGCTCACCCTCACACAAGCCACACACCATCAGCACACCAACAAATACCTACCTCACATACACCCAGCAAAACACACACTCACACACCCTCACCTGCACACCAACACACACATCACTCACCATCACCACCCATCACCATGCCCCCCAAGAAGAATCCCAAGTTCCTGGATTGTGAATTGGAAGTCCTGGTAGACGAGATCCTCAGGGTGGAGCCACAGCTGTTTGGCACTCTGGTCCAACAGACCCCCATGTCGCAGAAAACCAAGATGTGGGAGAGGATCATCAACAGGGTGAACGCCCAATCATCATGTCGGCGCACAAAGACGGACATCCAGAACAGGTGGTATGACGTGCGCAGGAGGGTACGGGACCTGCTGAAGATAGACTACATCAACAGCCAACATACCGGCAGTGGCCCTCCTGCCAAGCCAATATACCTCAGGCCCTGGGAGGAGAAGGTGCGGGCCATCCTTCCGCCAGTGAGCGTATATGGACTAGAGAACATCCCAGAGCCTGGTGAGTACACAACAAATGTACACAATAAACTGCCACAAAACACACACATCACTGTCAAGGGGAGAGTCAAACCATGCACACATAGCAATTACACAGCAACTAGAACAGAATCATCCCAAAATGTGTATGTCAGTCAGATAAACACAACACATGCCATCAAAAAAGTCACATCCAACTGTGCCAACACATGTACAAACACAACCACAACTACAGCTAGGCAGTGGCACAAATAGAACTAACACACACATCCACACATGTAGCCACCACAACAACACCAACACACAGTGAAGAACCACTCAAAGGAAGGAATTCTGTGTATGCTGGCCAAGTCAGTGTAGCCAATAGCATCATGGGAGTCGTAGTCACAGACATAGCTCACCCCCACAACTGTCCCATCAACACCACCCTGAACCATGCTCACATCACAGGGAGTGGAGAAGGACTCACAAGATGGCTGACACTGGCTACTGCTGTGGGGAGCACAAGGCCCTGCTGGCAACTGTGCACCAACAAACAGCAGGACACCACTGACTGACATCCTGAGAGACAACTTACACTCCCTGCAATGCAAGCACGTTCCATGGTGGGATATCTGGCTGGCTGGGTGGGAAGGGGGACTTGCAGCACTGACTATAGTCACCAGCACCTCCCCTCACCCCCCCCCCAACACAAACTCCACAGTACCCACCTGGTAGAATGCAATGCCCTCCATCCTAACACAAGATCCCACAAAGCACCACCACCCTGGGTTATGTTGTGTGAAGCACAGGGACACTCTTGGGACTCTTAGCCAAACAACTGCCAGGACAACACTCCCAGCCATCCTGTCAGCACAGCCAGCCCACCCCACAGGGAAGCAGAGTCAAAAGGAAGGAAGCATGGGCATGCTGGGAAGGGGGGTGGAGGCAATAGCATGATGGGAGTCGTAGTCACAGACATAGCTCACCCCCACAACTGTCCCATCAACACCACCCTGAACCATGCTCACATCACAGGGAGTGGAGAAGGACTCACAAGATGGCTGACACTGGCTACTGCTGTGGGGAGCACAAGGCCCTGCTGGCAACTGTGCACCAACAAACAGCAGGACACCACTGACTGACATCCTGAGAGACAACTTACACTCCCTGCAATGCAAGCACGTTCCATGGTGGGATAACTGACTGGGTGGGTGGGTGGGTGGGAAGGAGGTCTGGCTGACAACCAAACACAATCAATGCAGACCATGTTCACACCCCAGAGAATACATAGAAATGCCCAAATAATGCAGGACAATGTGCCACACCAATATCAACCCCTGACTGTGACGACTTAGGACAATACAATGTACAGGCCCGCACCCCGAGGCACAGTCACAACTGTCAGGTGTGTCAACCACTGATGCCTGCAGAAACATGACATACATTGTTTGTGTCTCCCAAAAACAGGTGATGATAGGGACACAGCAGCAGACGCTGAGGAGTCCCAGTCCCAGGCTCAAGAGGATGCCGAGCTCACTGGCGTCGTACAGCCTCTGTCCTCCTCGGACGATGAAGAACAACCTGGCACATCCGGTGCAAGTCAACATGCTGCACCAGCAGGACCACCAGCTGCAGCACCAGCAGGTCCACCAGCTGCACCCCCTGCACCCACCCCTCCAACGACTGTCACCACGAATACCATCCCTGCCGACATGGACAGAATAAGGAACAACACCAGCGCAGTGACCCTGGACCAACCTGGGGCCATGGACACCACCACCACCACCAACCCCCAAGGTGGACCAGGGTTATCTGTGCGTGCAACTGCACACACTGCACATGTCAGCAGGGGTGGTGGGAGGGGTGGGAGACAGAGGTCGCTGCTTGCAGACGTTGCTGGTGTGCATGAAGACCCACAACTGGTACGCATAGCTGATGCGTACCAGTCCAGCACCGGAGAGCTCAGCCAGGTAGTGGGGCTCCTCAGAGACATCAAACAGCAGCAGGCTGCCCATCATGCCCGCTTGGACTCCCACATGTCCCAAGTGGAGTCACACATGTCACGTGTGGACTCCCACATGTCACGTGTGGACTCCCACATGACCCGCGTGGAGTCCAAGTGGGATGTACTACATGAGATGACGGCGGTGCACAGGGACATTTTACAATGCCTCCGCCAGATGAACAGCAACCAGTCCACACCTCCCTGTGTGCCAACAACATCTGGTACCGAACAAACAGCAACTGCCACAGGGAGGGAGGAGGACTCTGGCGGAGAGTCCCCTGCACCGCAGCAGCCTGCACTTGAGGGCCCCCCCAAGAAGAGGGGTCGTCCGAGGAGGGGAAAGTGAGAGGCTGATGGCCAAGCGCAACTCCCAGGAAGCCTGAACCTGTTCTGGATTTTCGCCTTTGTGCACAGACTGTTCACCCTGTTGATGGCAACACTACTCCCACACATAGCATGGGGAGTACAAGTTGGAACAATGTGTCAGACAACTGTGGCCCCGATACTGGGGATCCTGTCTACCTGGACTTTCTATTCATCTAGGAACTTGGGATTGCAAGATTCATGTACAGCACAATCCATCCTATGCACTATTATCACAATAAACACACTAATACACCATACTTGCCTCTGTCGTGATTCCAACGTGGGTGCTGTTATGGGGATGATGAACTGCAAAATTACACAGTGTATGCGAACTGCAACAGCAAGGACAACACAGGCATGTGAGTACAGGCAACGTGACACATATGAGGGAGACACACCACCAGGGCTACACAACACATACACACCTAGGCCATCTGACTCATTGCCTACACTGATGTTGCCAGGGAAGACGGTGCAATGCACAGACACCACACCCATTCCCAGTTGTAGTCAAGTAGCCCACAGGTGCAGTAAGCAAATGGCAGTCAAATGTGTGACCACAGACAACGCACATCACTAAGTGAAGCACAGGTTTATTACACAGTAGCAACATGCCGTAACCACTACAGATGCAAGGTAACCCCACCTGGTAGCGGGCACACAGTCAACAACTGTAGACAGAAGGAAGTCCATGGGTGTGGCGCACATCACCTGTAGGGACACAACAGCTACCAGCCTGGATGTGCAATCACGTCGTCGGTGGACACAGTTGACCAAACGAATCTGAAAGTACCCTGTGAAGGACAGAAATGACACACAGTCAAAAGCAATGCAGTACAGGACAGAACAGCAAAACTCATGCACAATACATGTTACAAGATACCCACCCAGAACCAAGTTAGCATGTCAACACTGTTGGGGAGTACAGCCCACCTGTCACCACACATCGCAACACACATCCTGTCAAGTAGCCCATGGACACACTCCAACAGCACCAGAGCACCACCCACACATCATGCCAACTCACATCATTCACATGACACCTCAGGATACTCACATTCAGCTAAAGAAGTTGGTGATGAGCTGTGTGCGGACATCACCATCACCATCATCATCATCATCGTCACTGGCATCGTGGTCCAGGCCAGGATCCTCCACAGGTGGCGGATGTTGGTCATCGTCATCCTGGATGAGAGGCAACTCCTTCCGCACTGCCAGGTTGTGGAGCATGCAGCAGACGATGATAATCTTGCACACTTTCGCAGGGGCATATGGGAGGGACCCTCCGGTCTTGTCCAGGCAGCGGAAGCGGCTCTTCAGGAGACCAAAGGTCCGCTCAATCACTCTCCTGGTCCGACCATGTGCCTCATTGTAGCGCATCTGGGCAGGTGTCACAGGGTTCCTGAGGGGTGTCAGCAACCACGGCATGTTGGGGTATCCCGAGTCACCTACGGACAGACAAGTGCACATCAGCTGACTTGGAAAAGTGGGCGGAATACTACAGATCAGATCACACACAATGGCACAAAGTCAGTACACACCGACAAGCCAGGCACGCTGGTTCTGCATCTGTGCCATCAACCTGGGGATGCGACTACTCCTCATCACAAAGGCATCGTGTGCTGAACCAGGGAAACGGGCACACACGTGTGTGATGGTCATGTCTGCAAGACACACCACCAGTGCATTGACCGAGTGGTAGTGCTTGCGGTTCCTGTAGGCCTGCTCCTGGGCCTGTGGTGGTACCAAAGCCACATGTGTCCCATCAATGGAGCCAATTACATGCGGCATCCTCCCCAGGGCATAAAAGTCACTCTTCACGTCAGTGAGTCGTCGCAGTCTAGGGAAATAGATGTACCGGTTCAGGAAGAGCAACATTGCCGCCAAAACATCGCGGAGCACACGGCTGAACATGGTCTGTGACATCCCACCAGCAGACGCCACAGTATGTTGGAAGGTACCGGTGGCAAAGAAGTGTAGGGCTGCCATCACCTTCACCTTGGGGGTCAGCGCTGTAGGATACGGCCGGCCAGGCTGCAAATGTGGGGACAACTGCACTGCAAAATCCTCAATCAGCTGCCTGGTGAAGCGGTACCGTCGGATGCTGTCCCGTTCCACCATCGTTGCCAGGTCTGGGAATGGCCGATGGACAGCAGGAGCCCTGCAGTGCAGAGGAGAAGTAAGCAAGATCGTCAGTCACCCCACATATGCGGCATTGAACACACTCAAGATCCCAACATACATCATCATGAGGCACAACTACATGAAGTGTGCAGTACCGGAACGACATTTATGGTACACACATGGCCAACATCTGTCAACACGGTCCTACAGGTGGCATCAATTTGTCCCAGGTTGGCCCATTGGATATCATGATGCTGTGTCACAGTCACCCCCCCAGTGACATGTGAGGACAGATGTGCCCCAGGCACCACAGCTCAACGACAGGCACATTCCCAGGGACCCTGTAATGCCACATGGACACTGGCATCACCTGGAGTATCATGTGTACACCACAACAAAACAAACATGACCCCCACAGGTAGTGGCCACACTTGCCATGGCAGGAGAGCCATGGACGTCTGTGACACACACGCACAACATCAGAGTCCATGCACACACAACGTGGATGTGGAGACTGTCTCCCATTGTGCACATGAAATCAGAGACATTGTAAACACTACATGCACAAAGACTGTGGAGGGCCATCACTATTGTGCCACTGGGACACCCTGGCTCAAACATACCGTCCCACATGGGACTCACGGGGTATGTGACATGACATACACAAACACCACTGTGAAATGTGACCATGGCACATGCACAGATATGAACAGTTGCACATCACAGTGGTCACGTACACGTAACACCCAGGATCCTGTCCCCATTAACACGTGCACAGCCTGGGGGTGGCTGCCCACAGGTGACACCCACAGGACAACATGTACACCAACATACACACAATAGGAAATGCAGCCTTACATGCCTTATGATAAGGTTTGGACAGGCTGTCGTGATGTAGGTGTGCCCCTCACTCCCTGGGAGCTATCTGTGGCTGGCATATGTCCATCTGAGACAGGCATGCTGACATATGCCAGTCACATGTACAGTGATGCGTTGTACTGCAATGGACCGATCGGTGCCTCCGGCCGGCCCATTGCATTCAATGTGTGCGGGTACGCGTTGTACCCCTGTGCGCGTTGAACAGCAATGGACCGATCGGTGCCTCCGGCCGGCCCATTGCTTTCAATGTGTGCGGGTACGCGTTGTACCCCTGTGCGCGTTGTACCTCAATGGACCGATCGGTGCGCACCCATTGACAATGGGCTTGCCTGGCAACGGACGCGTTTTCGAATATTCGAACGAGTCGGTTGCTGGAAAATCAGTTGGTCACCCACAACAATGTTGCAAAATCATGTATGTCATGAAGTTGAAGATTTGAAGGATGCTGTGGGCGTGTTTTGGTGCTGCTATTCCATGGATTGGCCAGATTCAGAAGATGCAAACGACTTGGACCTATCACTTTGGACACAAGGGACAGTATCTGCCTCTCCAGCACATATATATTGCTGCATGTTCCCCTGAGAGCCCACTTGCCTGCACTACATGCTCCAGGACGACATCTGCCACTGCACTGCTGCTGTCTCTGCCCCTCTGGACCCTGCAATGGCACGTACTGTGGAGAGAGCCCCAGCCTTCAGCCTTGAAGAGAACCAGGCCCTGCTGGACAGCCTACTTCCACAGTACAGCAAGCTGTATGGGACACCAGGGGAGCAGGTGAGTGTTCTGTGCACTGCCTTTCTGAATGTGCATTTTGTCTGACTAGCAAGGCTGAGAGTCAGCACACCACTGGCTAGCAGGCTCACTGAGTAGTTGTCACCCCCCATAGTGTGTAGTGACTTGCACTGGACAGGTATGGTGCAGTGACAGTGCTTCTGAACAGGGTTTTACTCCCCATGCTATGATACCATGTAGTGACTTCTGGAAAACTGTCCATGGGCAGCCGTGCACTGCCTGGGTACACCATGTGCCCCTGTGATTGCGACATGTATATGCAACTGTGTCATGCACGGATATGTTGCATGTGTAGTAATGTCCTTATCACTTTGTCATCCTGACAGGCTTCTGCCCATCGGAAGCATGAGATCTGGAAGGACATCGTCCGGGCTGTCCGGTCCGTGGGGGTCTACAAGCGCCGGATCCGCAACTGCCAAAAGAGGTGGCAGGACCTTCGGGGCTGGACCCGGAGGATTGCACGGGTCCAGCTGAAGCTGTCGCCTCCTCGCAGGAGGGGCGGAACACGGACCCTGACCCCCCACATGCTCAGGATCCTGGCGGTGGTCTTTCCAGACCTGGATGGGCAGCTGAAGGCCAGAGAGCAGCAAGGAGGGGGTGAGTCAAAGACTGCACTGTGTACTCTGTCTAACATGTTATGTGCCCTCCTCGGGCCAGGTTGAACTGCCACAGTACAGCAGTCATGTTGTCCAGGAGCCATGTCCCTCTATTGTGCACTGCCCACTCCTCATCTGATACCCAGGTGTGGCCCTTACATGCAGGGAATTCTGTCACTTAGGACTGTGTCCTTGCAGTTTGCTTGACTCAAGGTGGGAGACAGCATCTGTTTCCCTGACTCTGTGGTGGGCATCATGGGTGGGTCCATTGCTTACACAATGCCTGTATTCTGACATGTATTCAGCGTGTTACTTTGATCTGTGGTCCAATTGCTGAGCTGATCCACCACATGTGGCTGGGGTACCTGGCACACACCCATGCTGCGGGTGGGAACAATGTTTGGGCCCCAGGAGTATGTATATGACGTGTGTCACACATACTTAGCCAGCTGCCTACAGTCCAGGGCTCATCCCTCATTCATGTGGGGCTGGACAGTCATGCCTACTCCAGGCCATACAATACACTCTGTACTCCCACTCCCGTGTATCAGAGGACACATTGTGCACAGTGATTTGCCCCTCAGGTGTCTGCCTCTGTGTCAGTGTGCTGTGGATTAGTCGCCAGGACTGCTGTGGAGTTTCTTGGTAGGGGCTCAGCATGCCACTGGAGATGTGACCATAGGAGACGATACTTGTGTGACACATAGGTGTCTGATCAGCTGCCCATGCAGACTGGGGCATGTAAATGTGAAGTTCAGGCAGCTGTTCCCCATGCACAGCAGAGTGTGAGGGGCTCAGGTTCCGAGGGTAGTGTCACAGGTCTCCCATATGTCCAATAGGTATGACCTGGACAGATGAGGGTTAAGAGGATGTGTTGTGGGGGGGATGTACATGTGCACTTGTGCAGCTCCAGGACTTGCATTCCCCATGACCTACTATTGTGACACAGTGCAGAGTGTTGTTGTCTGGCTGCAAAGTCATACATCACTGAGACAGTGATGTATGACTTTGCAGTCATGCCTCCGCCATGGCATGTGTCTACTGATTGGTGATCCTGCAGGGGAGTGACATGTGCTACATGCACACCATAGTGGCGCTGGCTATCAGGACATGGGTGCATCATGGTGTCTGTCGCTGGTATGCATCACATGCATTTCCTATTTGACTCTGGGCATCCCTTACATCCGTAAACCTGTACTGACTCAGTGGCAAGAGCTGTGATGTGTCCACACCGTGTCCTCTGCACTGTCCAACTACTGTGTACTTGGTGCATGTGTCAACACTGGGGTGTTGCAATCCAACAGACACCAGACAGATGGGTGCAAGGCCATGTGGGATGTGAGTGCCATGCTTGGCATCAGACTGACAATTGACTTCTCCTGTTCAATTAGTGCACTTTTAGCAATGCACAACTAATGATGCCAGGGCTTGCTCTGTGATGTGCTGTGCTCACAGTGGTGTGTGCGTTATGTGCAGGTGACTGATGTCTGTCTGTTTCCCCATTGTTTGCAGATACATCCACGGCCACGGAAGGGGACAGCTCCACGGACCAGGAGGAGCCGGAGAGCCAGACTGGGTCAGCAGCCGAGGAGTGGTCGGAGGGACCCAGTGGCACGGAGGGCGAGGGGAGCCACACCGAGGAGTCCTCAGCAGCATCCACCTCAGCTGAGGACCAGAGCAACTCGGAGGATGACTCCCTTGTGGAGGCGGGTGTCAGCAGCCACCACACCCCAGCTAGTGTTGCTGTCCCCGCCACCACCAGCACCACCACCGCCCTCCCATCGGCTCCCATTCCCCAGGTCCGTGGAGGCTCCCATGTCCGGGAGCGTGTCTCCTTTGGGCCAGGCACCGCACCCCCTGCCCCTGTGTCCCCTGCTGCCCTGAGTGAGGAGTCTGTGTACCTCCTTCGCCAGCTCCATGTAGGGCAGACAGCCATGCTGAGTGTCCTCCATGCGCACACCGCGCTGTTGACTCAGCTGGTGTCGTTCATGGAGGGCATCTCATCGGGCATGTCTGACCTACAGAGGGGCAATAGGTCCATGGACTCCTCCCTGACGGCAGCAGTGTCCCTCCTCAAACGGTCCCTCACCCCTCCTGCCTCTGCTCCATCCACACTCCCCAGCACCTTACCCATCCCAGGCACACACACACTGGCACACACCAGCACACACACATCCAGCACACTGACACACACGCCAATGACAAATCGCACACGCACGCACATTCAGGGGACTGAAGCCAGACTCACAGGGGATGGGGCCCTGGCACACACACACGCATCCACATGCACTGCGCAGTCCTCAGTTCCCTCTCCCTCCAAAGAACCCTCCCTTGCCTCACCTGCAACCCCAAAGTCACAGCAGCTCTTCCTCTGTGACCTCGGCCTCTTCCCCACCGATGAAGCTGCTCCAGCATCCCGGGGGAAGAGGAAGCCCACCCACACGGAGCAGAGTGCCCCTCGCCCCCGGACACCCTCCCCCAGGCGCAGACGGACTGAGGCCCCCACCCGCAAGTCCCCCCGGAGTGCTAAGAGCAAGACCCCGCCACCGCCCTGCAGCTCAGGCACAAGGTCTCCGTCCTCCATCCCTCAGGCCCCCACTGCACAGGTGCCCCCACCACACCCTGCCCCAGGTTCCCCCACCCACAGATATACCATCCCCAAGATGCTCCGGCCTTCTCCCCCTGCCACTTGCTCTCCCAGCACCACACCCCCCGCTGCGCTTGTCTGTGCCACTGATGTGGTGAGGGTGTCCCCCCTCTGTCCAACCCACCTTGCCTGTTCCCCATTCTCCTCCCCTGGAGGTAGGCACTGCAGTGGAGTCCACTACCGCCCTGTCTGACTTGGGCACTGCAGTGGCGGACCTGTCCACCCCATCTGCAGGGTCCACTGCAGTTGTGCCGGCACCCACGACATCTGTGTCATGCCCCCCAGTTGTGCCGGCACACACCATGTCAGACACCTCCACTGCAGTTGTCAGTGGCTCTCCAGCACCCACCACCCCTTCCCTGACTCCCCCTGGTGAGCCCTGATCCTGTCCCTGCGGTGCCTGGCCTGCCCCCCCGGTTGCCCCTCCTAGTGGATTGTCCCTGGTATTGTGCAGGCATGCGTAGGGTGACATCTGCCAGTGTCACCCTGTTTGAACTTTGACAATGGACTGGCCATTGGCCTTTGCTCTTTTTCAGGACTTCGTTTGGCCTCAACACATATGCTGAATAAAGCAACTTTCTTTTCTCTAGTGCTCATGCTTCAGATGTACATGTTGTTGGTGCAGCTAACCATGCCCTTGCTGCAGTGATGGTGATATCTGGTCTCATGATTATGAAGTGTTACTGTGCAGGAACCCATGTGGTCCAGGGGGAATGTGTCCTATCATGTGGTGTATCCATGTCATCAATAGCAGCATCTGAGGGTGTCATGTGTTCAGTATTTGGCAATGGGTTTCCTACTTACATTGGCAATTTCATATCTGTGGCTTCCACCCCTGCACATCTGTTGTGCCTGCCATCGTTGCATTTGTCTACTTCCCTGACCGTGTTGCCATCTCCAGTGGACATGCAGGTTTGGGCATCAATGGGGAGGGACTCATCCGTGTAGTCAGTGCAACATTGCTATACAAGTGTGTTGGATCTGTGCTGATGATTCCGTTGGCACATCCATGACCAGGCTGATGTGATGGGAGCCCTCATTTGGTGCTAATTGTTGATTGTGTGACCAAGTGCTCAGCTGACATGATGGGGCCCTACTGAGGCAACATATGGCACAGCTTTCCTCACACAGGAGTGGAGTCCCCTCATGGCAGTGTGTACACGTGTGACATTGCCTGCGCCCAAGGTGTGTGTTGTATGTGCATGTCTGTGTGTTCACTTCCATTCATCTGCGCATGCTGTGATCCCTAGTGTTGTACCTGTTTGTGATGCTTGCTGACTTGAGCTATGTTCCCCCAAAGTCTTCTCCCTGTGTTCTCTGTGATGTGGGTGCATGGCACATTACTGGTCATCAGGGTGTCACCCATAGGTGTGTTTGCTGTCAGGGCAGAGTTTGTGTGCAGACGCAGATGGGTCACAGTCAGGTTTCCCTTTGGCACTTGTTGTTTGCCCCTGTCATGTGATTTCCAGTTTGTGTTATCTTTCAGTGATTGTGACACGTTGTGTGTATGACTGCTGGCACTCCTTAGGGTCCGGGCTGCAATGTTGGTTGTTGTCTATGTGTGTTCTTTGTGGGTGACCTTGGCTTCTTCATTGGTGTGTGACTGTGGCTGGGATCCCATTGGTCGGTGTGGTATTGCCGTCATGTCCATGTACAGCGTAGTGTGCAGTGTGTCAGACATTCAGGAGTCTTGTTGAGTGTCCATGTGTGATGTGTTTCTACACCTTGGTTCCCACCCACCACCCTGGAATAGTCATGGGTGCATGTGCAATGTCACCAGTGCATGTGTACTTCACTGCTGCACATTGTTGGAGGTCGAGGGGTGTGGTCTTGAGTGTGTGCAGATGAGAGTCGTTGCCCAGCTAGTCCCCTGCCTCCATGTTGGCCTTGGCTTACTGGCCATGCTGATTGATTTGTGCTTGTGTAGGTGTGATGGTAGTTTGTTGCTCAGGACACCTGACTGTGGTTCACAGTGTGAACGACATTTAGCTTTGTCATCACAGTGGTATTTTTCTTCAGCCCAGGGTCACCACATTGTGGGGGCCCTGGGGGTGGTGCTGTGGTGTGTCTGTGACTTGCTGTGTCAGTTGTTGTTCCTACGTGCCTGTGTGACATGTGTGTTTTGTGCTCCCTCTCACCTGTCAATGCCTGCTTGCCCACATAGGGGATTTGGATCCATGAGTTACCTTAGTGTGGCAGTGTATGCACATCTGTATGATTGGTATTCAGCTCTCCTCATGTGTTGTGTTGTTGCCTGGGGACACTGGCACCGCCACCCCTCACCTGCTGTGTATGATGACAGTGTTGGTCTGCCTGTTTGTGTTTGTGCATCTGCACCACTGCATTGGCATATCTTGGGTGTGCCATTGGCTGTATGTTGTTTGGTGTGTTTCCCCTGCTGTCCCTGGGACTCCTAGGTCATCGGTCAGCACAGTGATCATGGTTTGTGTGTCCCATTGCTGCCATGGTATGGTATCTGTTCACCTCACATCTGCTGTCTCCACAGGGTATCTGCATTTGTGTGCCCATTGGTGCAAATATGTGGGTCTGCATTCTGATGGTCACTTCTGTCATTGTGTCATTGATGACTGTTGACGGTCTCAGCCCCCATGGGTGTTGTTTGTCTGCACATGGCCAAAGGAATGTCTCATTTGCACTGCAGTATTTGGCTCCCCCAATTTATGTTGCAATGGGACACATACACTACTTTGCCACAGATGAGTTTTTGGTTCTGTGACCAGGAATGATCCATGCAGTTTGGCAGTTGCAGCTCTTTCTTTGTCAACAATTACCTTTTGGTCACTGTGATGATGAGGGTGTAGACCCCATTGCCACAATGGTCAAAATGTGCTTCAGCTATGGACCCCACACTTCCCTTTTGGTCACTGTGATGATGGGGGTTTAGACCCCATTGCCACAATGGTCAAAATGTGCTTCAGCTATGGACCCCACACTTGCCTTTTGGTCACTGTGATGATGGGGGTTTAGACCCCATTGCCACAATGGTCAAAATGTGCTTCAGCTATGGACCCCACACTTGCCTTTTGGTCACTGTGATGATGGGGGTTTAGGCCCCATTGCCACAATGGTCATGGGCTGCTTGCATTGTGGGTGCCACACACATATATGTGTGGCACATGTGCTAGGGGGTCACATTGTATGTTCAATGTCATGTTCGGTGTTGTAGGCATTTGACACAGCCTGCTCACACGCTTGTCATGGTGGTGGGGGGATGTCTTAATCTTTGCATTCCCTAGGTTGTGGTGTGCTTGTTGTGTCATGCATTGTCCATCCTATGAGTGGGGGTGGTAGTAGTGGTAGGCATCCAGCCCCCCTGGCTAAGGGTGGTAGTAGTGGTAGGCATCCTGCCCCCCTGGCTAAGGGTGGTAGTAGTGGTAGGCATCCTGCCCCCCCTGGTTGAGGGTGGTAGTAGTGGTAGGCATCCAGCCCCCCTGGCTAAGGGTGGTAGTAGTGGTGGGCATCCTGCCCCCTGGCTAAGGGTGGTAGTAGTGGTAGGCATCCTGCCCCCCTGGGTGAGGGTGGTAGTAGTGGTGGGCATCCTGCCCCCCTGGGTGAGGGTGGTAGTAGTGGTGGGCATCCTGCCCCCCTGGCTAAGGGTGGTAGTAGTGGTGGGCATCCTGCCCCCCTGGGTGAGGGTGGTAGTAGTGGTGGGCATCCTGCCCCCCTGGCTAAGGGTGGTAGTAGTGGTGGGCATCCTGCCCCCCCTGGGTGAGGGTGGTAGTAGTGGTGGGCATCCTGCCCCCCTGGCTAAGGGTGGTAGTAGAGGTAGGCATCCTGCCCCCTGGCTAAGGGTGGTAGTAGTGGTAGGCATCCTGCCCCCCTGGCTAAGGGTGGTAGTAGTGGTAGGCATCCTGCCCCCTGGTTGAGGGTGGTAGTAGTGGTAGGCATCCAGCCCCCCCTGGCTAAGGGTGGTAGTAGTGGTGGGCATCCTGCCCCCCTGGCTAAGGGTGGTAGTAGTGGTAGGCATCCTGCCCCCCTGGCTAAGGGTGGTAGTAGTGGTGGGCATCCTGCCCCCCTGGGTGAGGGTGGTAGTAGTGGTGGGCATCCTGCCCCCCTGGCTAAGGGTGGTAGTAGAGGTAGGCATCCTGCCCCCCTGGCTAAGGGTGGTAGTAGTGGTAGGCATCCTGCCCCCTGGCTAAGGGTGGTAGTAGTGGTAGGCATCCTGCCCCCCTGGTTGAGGGTGGTAGTAGTGGTAGGCATCCAGCCCCCTGGCTAAGGGTGGTAGTAGTGGTGGGCATCCTGCCCCCCTGGCTAAGGGTGGTAGTAGTGGTAGGCATCCTGCCCCCCCTGGGTGAGGGTGGTAGTAGTGGTGGGCATCCTGCCCCCCTGGGCTAAGGGTGGTAGTAGTGGTGGGCATCCTGCCCCCCTGGGTGAGGGGGGTAGTAGTGGTGGGCATCCTGCCCCCCTGGGTGAGGGTGGTAGTAGAGGTAGGCATCCTGCCCCCCTGGCTAAGGGTGGTAGTAGTGGTAGGCATCCTGCCCCCCCTGGTTGAGGGTGGTAGTAGTGGTAGGCATCCAGCCCCCCCTGGCTAAGGGTGGTAGTAGTGGTGGGCATCCTGCCCCCCTGGCTAAGGGTGGTAGTAGTGGTAGGCATCCTGCCCCCCTGGCTAAGGGTGGTAGTAGTGGTGGGCATCCTGCCCCCCCTGGGTGAGGGTGGTAGTAGTGGTGGGCATCCTGCCCCCCTGGCTAAGGGTGGTAGTAGAGGTAGGCATCCTGCCCCCCTGGCTAAGGGTGGTAGTAGTGGTAGGCATCCTGCCCCCCTGGCTAAGGGTGGTAGTAGTGGTAGGCATCCTGCCCCCCCTGGTTGAGGGTGGTAGTAGTGGTAGGCATCCAGCCCCCCCTGGCTAAGGGTGGTAGTAGTGGTGGGCATCCTGCCCCCCTGGCTAAGGGTGGTAGTAGTGGTAGGCATCCTGCCCCCCCTGGGTGAGGGTGGTAGTAGTGGTGGGCATCCTGCCCCCCCTGGCTAAGGGTGGTAGTAGTGGTGGGCATCCTGCCCCCCCTGGGTGAGGGTGGTAGTAGTGGTGGGCATCCTGCCCCCCCTGGGTGAGGGTGGTAGTAGAGGTAGGCATCCTGCCCCCCTGGCTAAGGGTGGTAGTAGTGGTAGGCATCCTGCCCCCCTGGCTAAGGGTGGTAGTAGTGGTGGGCATCCTGCCCCCCCTGGGTGAGGGTGGTAGTAGTGGTGGGCATCCTGCCCCCCTGGCTAAGGGTGGTAGTAGAGGTAGGCATCCTGCCCCCCTGGCTAAGGGTGGTAGTGGTGGTGGGCATCTGGCACCCCCCTGGCTAAGGGTGGTTGTGGTGGTTGGCATCCAGCCCCCCTGGGTTGGGGTGGT
>CAWUFW010031327.1:0-15721 GCA_963921515.1 Calotriton arnoldi | reverse complement strand
TATGCAGGTAATGTCCAACCCCCAGGTCAAACGCTATTGTGTCCATAAAGTAAGTATAGGAGGGGAGGCATGTAAGTAATGAGCGTAGTCCCTTACTGTATTTTACATCTACCATCACAAAAACTGAATTACCATTCCTGGATCTTATCATTGAACCTACTTTCTCTAGTAGGAATAAGAGGTTGGCACACACATTCCACTCTCCAGGAGACCTCAAAGATAGACTCTATATAGATTTTCTTATATATATTTTTTATTGTACCTCCTCCGTTTAGAATAAATAGCACATTGGTTCTGATATGCCTCATGCCCCTTCTCAATAAAGCTAATTAAACATGTAGAGGAAAAAAAACATACTTGCCGATCACGCGATGATGTCACTAACGTCCCTCACACGTGACCGGAACCGCCACAGCATGAAGGGACGGGCAACAGAGAGCCTCGTCCAACTTTGCGCCGAGGATCTGGAAATCTTACGAGCGGTGCACCCACCTTGATGTAGTAAGGAGGAAGGGCGGCGTTTTACAATCTGGTCTCGTTCCAATTTAATTTAATTTATTTTAACGATCCTACATTGACTAAGGGAGCAGAAGACTGTTTCTTTTGCAGGGGGACCGCTTAACGATCCACGCTGGCTACGGCATGACCCTTGGCTGCCGAAGATCCCCTTGCAACACGCTATGGGTTCTAGACCTTTTTTCTTCCGCTTTACTCTGTTAGAGGCCGTATATCGGAAACAGGAATATTTTCCACTCTTTTCCTGTCATTCCCGATCATTGTCACCTTGTTTTGGGCATTTCGGAAAGTCAAGCTGGAGTGCTCAGGAGACTATGTACCATTTTTCCGTCTCCATATCGATACCATACAAGTGATTTAGCACACTAATGCCATTGAGTATATATGTACATACATGTGTTTGTTTCTCCTTCAGAGTGTGACTACATGGGATCACCCCCACACCTCGCCAGTTCCAGAGATTTTATCTATGAAACTCGGTGAGTCCCCCTTGACTTTTATGAAACAACAGTGTTATTTGAATGTTTTTAAATGGATGAATGTATGTATGGTGCGTGTTGTTTGTTGGCACAATAGGGGTAGGAAATACCTCTCCCTATAACCTTTGGACAGTTGTGTCTTTGGGCACATGAGTGATTGTGTTTTATTTCTCATTTTGTATTTCACAGAACACGATTTGTGTGTTGTTCAAGGTATCTCTGCATGACTAGGACCACTCTCCACAGATACCGGAGGTAGGATCAGAGGGGACCTCCCTTTTTGGGTCCCGAAGGGTCCTGATGAATGCCTAGTGACCCCTTCTTTATGGGCACACCTTCCACGGCAGAAACAGGTCGACACATATGCAGTAAAGGAGGGGTGAAGGAATCTTAATTTTCTCCTTTCACCTCCATCCTTCACGTTTTTTAATCTAGCCAGATGGCCCCGGAATAAATTTGGCAGTGGGTACATCTGTGCTAGTTTTAACCTTCACTATCTGCACTTTTTCTTCGGTGATCCCAAAATATCTAATTATTTGTATTGTCTTCCCCTCCCTGTTGCTCCACCCCAGGCGATGGCCTGCGCTGGGGTGTCTGTAACGGGGAACATCCTTAACAACGACTCCGGAACAACGAGTTCCGGAGTCACGCCAGCCTAACAACGTCTTGCAGGAACAACGACATAGCCTGAACCACGCATGTGCGTGGTTCAGGCTAAGACGGTCTAGTGTTCCGGATGGATTCCCGAGGAGCGTCGGAGGAACAGGAGAGGTAAGAGGGGTTCGGGGTAGATTTTAAAGGGTAGGGGATTCGTGTTAGTTTTTAGGGGTAGGGGGCTTCGTATAATTTTTAGGGGTTGGGGGAGATCGTGATCGTTTATAGGGGGTGGGAGGGGTTTGTGTTAGTTAAAAGGGGGCGGGAGGGGTTTGAGTTAGTTTTAAGGGGGTGGGGGGGCTTGTATTAATTTTTAGGGGTTGGGGGTTTCGTGATCGGATTTAGGGGTAGGAGGGGTTTGTGTAAGTTTTAAGGGTGTGAGAGGGGTAGGAGTTAGTTTTCAGGGGGTGGGAGGGGTTAGTGTTAGTTAATAGGAGGTAGGGGGGTTCGTCTAAGTTTTTAGGGGGTGGGAGGTGGGGGGGGGTACAGGGTAGATTTTGGGGAGTGGTAGGGGTTTGGAAAAGAATTAAGGGAGGGTTTTACCATGCATTCCTTTATCACAAAAATTTGTGGTAAATGAATGCGTGGTAAATGAAATCGTTGTAGAGACGCGGTCGTGGTACAGACCGCGTGGTTTAGGGAGTTGTTGTTGAGGAACTCGTTGTTCCAACATACAACCGTCTGTAACACGCCATATGATGAAGCATGTCACAATTTTGTGAGTGAGGGCAGTTTTTCCACATTGTACACGTGCCAGTGTTTTCTAAGTATACACATTTTTGTACTCTTCTTCCTTTCCCTACTACTCTGTGATATTCAAAGTTCTTAAGCACCCACAAAGTATCATCCCTAGATCAAGTTGTTCAGTTCTCTTAGTATATGTACAAACATTAAATGGCGAATGGCCCAAAATTGGAGGAAGGTTCCATACTGTAGCCAGTGTATTCTGGGTATTACATGTCTTGGGTCTTTTATGTACAAATTTGTCCTTAAGGGACTGTACCCGTTTAAAGGAGAACATTGGTTTTTCAAATTTAGAGAGCCAGAAGCTAGCATTTGCCAGTGCTTGTTAACACTTTTTTTATCATGTTATAATGGATCCCATACATGGTTACACAAATTAAGCCGTCTTTTTGGGGGGTTTAAAAAGTTTGTAACAATTGGTCTCTGTCTATTTAAAGCCCTTTTCGCTGCTCAGTCGATTATCCTTGCGGGGTATTGTTTTTCCCATAGTTTATTAGTCAATAAATCTTCATGGTATTTGAATCCCATCTGTTGGGAACTAAGCTGATCCTTTGTAATGACTAACCTCTGTTGTGACTGGCATGGCAGTTTTTGAAGAGACACTCTTCAAAGATATGTCCTCCTCTCAGGAATTCCAACGCTCCCATATATTCTGCTGTTCACCTTGTATTTGATCTTCTGTAACCTCCAAAGTGTGATTTGTTCTGAAACAGTACAACAGTAAATAGTGGCATGTTTGTAACTGTTACTCCCATGACCCTGAGCAATCCTTTGTACTGACAAACTACTATTGTGACTGCCATGTTTTTTTTTTTTTAACAGACACTCTTTAAAGATATTTCCACCTCTCAGAAATTCTAATGATCCCATATATTCTGCTCATCCTGTATTTAATCTCTTAACCCCCACCAAGAGGGAAGTGTGCAGGAATAGTACAGATACTTTTTCCAGCAAAACTGCAGCCAGCTTCTCATATACTACAAATCCTATGACCCTTAGCAATACGCCATGATGCACATGCTTGAACGCGCCCATACAGTGAACTCCCTTAATTACGGCTCAGCACGGAAGTCGGCGTCCACTATATGGAAGATGGAGGTGAGCTAGGTTCGGCAGGCTGCACCAACTCGTTGAAAAAGTAAATACTTTTTTGCTCTTTCACCTTCTCCATGTTTGGAGTGTTCTCCAAGGAGTTCATATATAAACAGTCCACAAAAAATGGTTTTTGGTGTCTGTCTTCTGATTAAGACGGAAACATCTGCACTTGTGACACCGGTATTATATATCTCAAACTGACTATAGGGAGCTGGCTCTTTGTATGATACATCAAAAGGAGATATATTGTGTAAAGAGTCCAGGGGTTCCCTTATGAGTGGACAGGGGGCTTGCGATGGCAATCCCAAGGTGCTCTATTAGAAGGTAGTGTGGTCAAGCAGCCTTAGGCTTAACACAGAGGAGTGCAAGATATCTGAAAATATACACAATGGTCAATAAATGAGACACGACTCAAAAAGATGATCCACATCAATTTATAAAAATAGCAAGTATCTTTATATATTTTCAGGCTTCCGAAGAAAATTATTCAGGTAAGTACATTTATAAATAAGAATATTTTTCCGTACAAAAAGTCGACACTGCAATTTTTTAGTTCTGCAATGTTTACCTATGGGAGGAAAGTCATATGCTGTTTATGGGATCTTGTCAGCGATATAGGGGACCCTTCTCCAGAAGTTAAGATGAGAGGTGGGCAAGGTCCAAGGCAGCACCAGCAGAACACGACCTGCAGCACTAGGGCGACCGGATGCAGAGGTGCCAGAGTCGGATGGCCAATGTTATCCAATGGAGAATGGTCGCAGTAGAAAGAGGCTGCAAGAGGGTACTGTGTGACCAGTCTGGTGAAACCAACGAGTGGCTTCGGTTCTTGCGGTGTTTGGGGACGTGGGGACACCTTTGGTCCTCTTCTCCTCAGGACGAGGCGTCCAGGTGCAGAGGGTCTTTCGGGTGTCTGGTTTCTCTGTCCAGCAACACTCGTGGTTGAGAAGGCCTGTCAACAGAGGCTCCATGCGATGTCGGGAAGTTCACGAGGAGTCACTCCACAATGGACTCGGTACCTTGAAGGCTTGGGGACCAGCTTGGGGACCACGCTGACACCGTTTGCCCACTTCAATATGGGCTGGGGGCTCAGGAGCCAGTGGTGCTTGGCGGCGGCGGGTTTTGGTGGGGCCTGAGGTCTATTGGTCTGTTTTTGGCTGTCTGAAGGATGCAGGGGACAGTTCTGCTGTCCCTCTGGAGGTCTTGGTTCCTGGGCGAAGGCTGGCAGGTCTACCGGGCTTTGGGTACTCAGCAGCTGCAGGACAAGTCGACTTTTGGTTCAATAGGTGAAGAGAGCAGGCAGGTCGGCAGTGGCGCCAAGTCAGTTACAGGGTCTGTCCCTTTTCCTCTCTTGCTTTGCCGCTCCTGCGATCCCCCGCAGCCCTACCCCCCTCCAGTAACTCTTCCCGCTGCAGCGTATCCCGCCTTCCAGCTGTCCAGCCCCCCTGCACACTACTTAATGGCGGCCGTGCAGCGGGCGCACCAAAGGCAAGCCCGTCTGCACCGATCAGCGCCTGGACTGCGCCCAGCGCCAGGGACCCTGGCTCTCGGACCTTCCACTAATAGGACAACAGCACTCTCCTCGCCCTCAACACAGGACGCCACATCGCCTGCCACCTCGCATCACCGAAGGACACCCAAGGACCCTTCTCCTGCCGGAACTGCAGCCACACCTTCACCCACGCCAATGTGCCAGCTCCTCCAAAAGCACACCCGACCAGCTCAACTGCATCCTCCTCAACACACACTCCCTCCACAAACGCGCCACAGAAATCTGGGACCTCCTCGACGCCGCCTCTCTCGACACCGCCTTCTTTACGGAAATCTGGACCAACCCCTGCTCTGGTCCGAACATCGCCACCACCATCCTCGACGGTTACAAAATCACCTGCAAGGACCGCATCGACAAACCAGGAGGAGGCATCAACCTCGTCCACAAGAACACCCTCCACCTGACCACTCACTCCATTGACCCAACGACAACCATGGAACACCTCCATTTCCAGATCTAGACCAACCCCAACACTACCTTCCGCTGCACCCTCTTCTAGAGGTCTTCCGGCCCCCGCCCGCCCTTCACAGACACCATCGTAGACCTCATCGCACCCCAGGCTGTCGCATCCACCGATTACATCCTACTCGGCGACCTCAGTTTCCACCTGGACAACCCCAGTGACCAGATCACCGCAACCCTTCTGGAGCACCTCGGCAACATCGGACTCAAGCAGCTAATCAACGCTCCGACCCACACAGCTGGACACACGCTGGACACACGCTCGACCCCGTCTTCTCCGCCAGCAGGAACATCACCTACAGCCACACTACCGGACTCCTCTGGACCCACCACCACTGCGTACACTTCGCCTTCACCACTCCCACCGTTCACCACCGCCATCACCCCCCCCCCACCATCATAGCTGGAACAAGGACACCATAGAATATCTCATCCCCTTCCTCAGCACTACCACAACGCCGACATCCACAGACGCCATCACCTCAGCATGCAACCTTTACCAATGGATCTCCAACTGCGGCGACGCTCTGGCACCTCTCAAGAAGGCGCATTTCCTGTGTTCTTGTAATCACTTGTATTCTATATTTTGTGTATGATATTATTATTTTTGCTTTGTGGTTTTTGTATGTACTTGACTTGCTGTTTTATGTTTGTGTACTGTTTTGAAGTTTGTAATTGCACACTGTCCATTGGTATACTGATCATGATTATGGGGCTCCATAACTATTGATGTCCACTATTGTGGCTTTTATGATAGTTTCACTCTATATGTGATCCTTTCGTGTTATTTATATTAATGTTTCATATGTATTAGAAAATTTTATAAACTTTATAAAAAAAACTATTTGTCTATGGGACATGTGAATTTATGGATATACTACCCTTTTGAAAGTCATAACTAGGGAGACTGTTCTTGTTGTTAACCACTCAAGAAGGCACCAGGCAAGCAACACTCCAAGAAAGCCAGCTGGTTCACTCCCGCCCTACACAAATCCGGACGCACCTGCAGGCGACTCGAGAAGAGATGGAGGAACAACAAAACCCGGAAACCGGCGCAACCCTCAAAACCACCGTCCACGCATACAACCTCGTCCTCAAAACCACAAAGAAAACGGCCCTCCAGGACAGAATCAACGCCAACGCACACAACAGCAAAGAACTCTTCGCCATCGTCAAGGAGTTCGCCAGGCCCAACAGCGAGACCACAGACGTCTCACCCTCCCAAGACCTCTGCAACAAACTTGGCGCCTTCTTCCACCACGAGATCAGGCAAATCTACGACAGCTTCGACAACCAAGACCCTGCTACAACACCAGTCACCACCGCACGCATCCTCGCAGCACCCCAACAGACCCTGCTTAACTGGATTCTGCTTACTATAGACGACACACTCAAGACCATGAAAAGCATCCACTCCGGAGCCCCATCTGACCCATGCCCGTATCACATCTTCCATAGAGCAGCCACCTCCATCGCCCCAGAGCTTCGCCGCACCATCAACTGCTCTATCGAAAACCGCCACCTTCCCCGATGACTGGAAACACGCCGAGATCAACCCCTGCTGAAGATGCCTTCCACCGACTCAACAGACCTCAAGAACTTCAGACCCATCTCCCTCCTCCCCTTCCCAGCCAAGGTCATCGAGAAGGCCATCAACGCCCAACTCTCTGAGCTTATCGAAGAGAACCATGTCCTGGAGATCTCGCAATCCGGCTTCCGAAGTAACCACAGCACTGAGACCGCACTACTCGCCACCTCCTCGACCAGGGCAAAACCGCAGCCTTCATCCTACTGGACCTCTCAGCCGCCTTCAATACCGTTTCCCACCGCACCCTAATCACGAGACTCCACGATACCAACATCCGCGACAAGGCCCTTGACTTGATCCACTCCTTCTTAACCGGCCGAACACAGCAAGTGAGACTGCCTTCCTTCCTCTCAGAGCCTACAGCGATCAGCTGTGGAGTGCCCCAGGGTTCCTCCCCGAGCCCCACCCTCTTCAACGTCTACATGGCCCCCCTCGCGGCCATCGTCAGAAACCACGGACTCAACATTGTCTCCTATGCCAAAGACACCCAGCTGATACTCTCACTCACCAACGAACCCACAGCCGCCAGAATCAACTTTCACAGCGGGATGAAGGCCGTTGCCACCTGGAT
This sequence comes from Calotriton arnoldi, assembly GCA_963921515.1. Taxonomy (NCBI): domain Eukaryota; kingdom Metazoa; phylum Chordata; class Amphibia; order Caudata; family Salamandridae; genus Calotriton; species Calotriton arnoldi. Next base: position 8,063 of record CAWUFW010031327.1, on the reverse strand, counting down.
GAAAGACAGCTGCCTCAAGCTCAACTCGGACAACACAGAAATACTCATCCTGGGACCCGCCCCCTCAGCCTGGGACTGCCACACTGGGAGCCCCTCCCACCCCCACGGACCACGCATGCAACCTCAGCATCATACTGGACTCCTCGCTCACAATGAACCGTCAGATCAACGCCGTTTCCTCATCCTGCTTCCACACGCTCCGCCTGCTTCGAAAGACATTCAGAAGGATCCCCACAGAATCTAGAAAGACGGTCACCCACGCACTCATCACCAGTAGACTAGACTACAGCAACGCACTCTATGCCGGCGTCACCCAGAAACAGCAAAGGAAACTTCAGAACGTACAAAATGGCGCAGCCAGACTGGTCCTCCACATACTCCGCTGCAGCCACATAACACAACACCTCTGACAACTCCACTGGCTCCCAGTCAACAACAGATTCACCTTCATGCTTCTCACAAATGCATATAAAGCTCTCCACGATGCAGGACCAGCATATCTGAACCACCACCTCTCATTCCATGTACCGGCCAGACACATTCACTCTGCCCAACTTGCCCAGGCCACCGTCCCACGGATTCACAAGACCTGAACCGGAGGAAGATCCTTCTCCATCCCCGCCGCCAAGACCTGGAACACCGTGCCCCTCCACCTCAGACAATCCCCATCGCTGACCCAATTCAGGAAGGATCTCAAGACCGGGCTCTTCGACTGAACCTCCAGACGGATCAGCAGCCCCCTCAGCGCCTTGAGACCCTCACAGGTGAGTAGCCGCACTTTAAAAACTCCTGATTGATTGATTGAATATTCAGCACCCTGCCTTAGGGCTGTCAGGCCTGCTGTAGCGTTGACTTACAAATATTACATGCAGTGTTAGGGGACATGGCACACAGGGATGTGAGACATGTCATGTTTTCACTTTAGTCTGCACCAAGACAAGCAGCCTGCGATAGCAGTCCTGCATGTGCTTAGTGAGCGGTCCCTTAGGGTGGCACAATTTGTGCTGCTGCCCTTAGGGACCCTCTTTAGCTACCACAAGCCCTCGGTACCAAGGGTACCATTTACTAGAGACTTACAGAGGGTGCTAAAGGTTTTGCCAATTTGGGGAAACAATTGTACTGTTTTGGGAAAGAGCTCTGGCACTGGGGACCTGGCTAGCAGGAACCCAGTGCACTTCGAGTTGAAATCACATCAGTTACCAGGCAAAACGTGTGGGTGACCATGTCAAAAGGGATACTTTCCTACACTGAGCATTATACAAGCAATTTACTTTATCACTGTCCGTTTGTATACAGTGGTTTAAATAGCGGCTCAATATATATATGTCCTGCCAGCCCATACCATTTAATAGACACGCTATTCTAAAAACTTTGGGTTGTGTTACTCTGTCCATTTGCATGCAGTTTTAACAAGTCATCTGACACAGGTTTAGGTTTCTTTCTACTACAGTAACATTACCCGCTCTGAATTCAACAGGGAGAGTGCATCAAAACTTACATTTGTACATTATTAAAAATTCTCAAACCATATGGCAAAACAAAATACAGGCTTCGATGCCCTAAACTAAATTTAGGAGAGCCTTACTATTTACCAACATTAATTAGCACAAAGTAAGATGATATTTTTAATGATTTGTCCCTTATAACGATTTTTATTTGATAAACAGTGTGTGACACCTGTGAAGGTACCCCCTATTATGACCATGATGGCCAGAAGTACCCCAGAATAGGGGAAATACCAAAAACGCAAGGTATGAATGAATTTTCTCACTTGCTTGTAAAGACACAAATATTATGTCTCATATTATGAACTTAGACACAAGAAACACGCAATATGTTTGTTGATTTGCTGTGCACACGAGTGGGGTGAGTAAGTTGTGATCGTTTTTATTTCGGGAATATGTCATCAACAAGAATTGGTATAATTCACAGATGGCTATACGCACTTCTCTAAGATTTTTAATGTATTCTTTTGTTTTTATGTAGCGTCACCTGAAGCTGCCTATGGTGACCACAAAGACAGTTTTGAGAGCCTTGCGCCTCATTCACATGCATGGGATGTATGCAACAGTTAGGCAGGAGTTCCCAATCCCTGAAGAAGACCGTTGACCAGTAGAGTCCTAAGATACCGGTCAAAATGTGTTGGCAACCATATGTGGATAGGTGAATCATATCTCTTCCCCATTTACCCACTTACGCCAATTTGTTAAGGATACCAAGTTTACCCGAAAATAAAAATAAATCCTTGGGTTTACCCTTAGGTAATCTTACTTTTCACCTGGACTCCTGCTACCGTCCTGATAGAGTGTCTAAGAACTCCTGTTAAGGTTGAGTCCACCAGAGCGGTACTGACCTACTCTTGACACTGAAGGTGTCAAGGATGAAGCAAGTGACCTCTCCAATATCTTGCTTGATCCCCTCAGGTGACCTTCACAGCAGTTTGTAGTATAGGTTATTCACTACTCGAGCACCAGTTGTGATATATATGTGCACACTGCAACTCAGACGTAGACTGAGGGACCGGAACATGCACACCATCATAATCCAAGTAGCATGTTAGGAAGATTTATGGAAGAAGGATTCCACAAGAAATATGTTAAAATAAATGACAAAGAGATAATAAATGAAAACTATAAAAATGTTTGACCAGAAGAGTAACATTATATTTTAAATGTAGGTCTAAATTTCCATTAAAACACTATGGAATTCACTGAACGAACACATCGCTTGGTTCTGACACAACCGTATAAAACCACTGAAATTCACAAGTTAAGGTTTATGGCTCAAACGAGAACTCGTGCCACCTTCTTTCAGTAATATATCCAATGTTGCTGTACTATGGGAATCACGTGGATTTTGGCCTTTGCACTGCAGTAATAAATGTGTGAATGTGTGTTTATCCGTACAGTTGCTCCAAATAAGTTAGCGGACTACATTTATTTTCACTGTCATGGCACATATAGTACACATTCAGATATGCAGAGTGTAATGTGCTATTTATTATCACGGTTAAGTGTGGGGAAGGGTCCAGAGTCATAAACAGGTGAAACTTTGAGTGTGTCATCATGATGGCCCTCAACAATGGTAATAAACAGCATATTATATACTCAGCAGAGCTGCATGCAAGTTTATGCTGTACTATGTTTTTCAGAGGCAATAGTTATAAACAAAAGTATGTAACCATGCACAAGGTGTTAAATTCATGCCTTGAACTAGAATCACAATAACTACGCTATGTGCGTAAGGCCCAATTTTCATCTCCTGCCAACTGATTATAGAATGGAATCTCTGAGACAATAAGCACAGTTTTTTAAGGTCAGTTTTGCTGTACTGCGATAATAGTGAGGAATTTTGGCCTTTGAAGTGTAATAATAAAGCAATTTAAATGTGGTTTGCACTTTGCAGTACACTTTTTCTAATTAATGCGTTATTTGGCCAAATTTATTTTCACTGGCATGGCATAATATATGCATAAAATCTATATATGTAAGTACATACAAAGTTATTGTTGTCAGAGAATTCTAAAACAGGGATTAGGCAAAACAATGTTAAATAAAAGATATATATATATATATATATATATATATATATATATATATATATATATATATATATATATATATATATATATATATATATATATATATATAGAGAGAGAACAAAATAACTTCACCCAGAGCAATCAAGACTTGATGGATTTCCTTCATCACATTTCTGTAAAGATCTTTCTGCCAGAGCTGTAAAAGCTTCCACTCCTCCTCAGAGAAACAGGCAACAACATCACAAAATGTGACAGGATCCTGAAACAGAAAATGTGACATCAGATTTAGCATACTCTTCCCTTTGTTCTCTACATTGTTTTGATGAATTAATTTAATGTCAGTAGTCATGTTTCTTTTGTCTCCGTTCAAAGAGCTCCGACACCCTTTGAGACCTGAAAGTGCTGGACAATTTTTTTTTTTTTTAAACAGTGCTCATTACATGCTAGTTGGAAAACTACATCGAAACTTGAAGAAGAGGTTTCACACTCTACTATGAAAAAGCCTGAGTGAACAAGATCAGTCACTGCACTTATTTGTATTGTATTTAGTCAATAAAAACCATTAAACAATCATTCATTCCTTACATTTCCTAAAATTTGACTTAAGTCTGGGTTCCTGACAAGTCTTTTAAAGCGGACCTAAAAACTGCAATTTAAAACGAATATAAAAATGTCATTAATGCAGTTCTTGTGAGGCCTTGACTCGAATGATTGTTCTTTAAAAACTCGCTACTCGGAGTGTGACCATTTTCCTCAGGTCTTTGTGCGGTCCCGTTATTTAAAGTAATCTAATGTTTAAAGTGCTATTGTGCTGAGGTACATTTTAATTCGAATGTCTTCCTTCACGTTGTCCCGGGGTTTAAAGTGCGCTGTCTTTGTTCTTTTGTTTAATCGCTCTTACAACACTAATTTCTATTGATTGACCTATTCGTGTGGGCAATACATTCCTGGTGGAGCAAAATATAACTTACTTTCTTCCTTCTGGTAATTGTGCCAGGAAAGAAATGGGCTGTTTATTTTTATATTTTTAGCAAGGCGGTGTAAGTTGGGGGCTCTCCAAGGTAGGTTTACAGCAATTGTGCATATTTTTTCTATCAAATCGTAATTATTCTGTTTATTATTATTTTTTCCTCTGGTATGTGTTTACTGTGACACCATACTTTCGCTGTTTCGGCAGATATGGAAGCTCTATAAATGTTCTGCTATCAGAATAAATCATGATATAGTATACACGATTGATAACTTCAGTAGAATTAAGTTACCATGTGCAATAAGACCTCAGCATAGCTCTCAAACTTCAAACGCTGTCACAAGGGTCATATAATTTCCAGTGCTGGTGCAACACCATAATACATCGTTTCCCCAACAGTGGGTCGCAAAATTCCAAGCAATAAATAAAGATGCTTTTAAATTCTGTATTTTTCTTCTATTAAAACGTAGAGTAAAATTGCACCCTTTGTTTGTCATATATTCGTCCTAAACAAAGTCACCGCAAGGCAAGTCAGCGTTTTTAATGTATCGTAATTGCATTTAAGTAGAGCATTATACCCACTATGGGGCAACCAAAAGCATTATTAAACAAGGTGTACGCTACACGATGGTGGGGTGCTTTGTCGGAAGAGTAGACTTTCCTTTGTGGGAAGCATCTTGTTGCTGGGCGTAAGTGATACTCCTATTGTGTCTTAGGTTGCAGCTCTTAGCAATGCAATGGAAGAAGGACACGTAAAAGTTAAATGCGTTCAGGTCATATAACTAGATGGCACCTACCATTTGGACAGCTGGTCCAGTGTTAAGTTTATAGGGTTTTATTGGCCTCATATGCTTCTTAGGGCAATCAGACCATCCACTCTGTAAATCTTGTCTATTTATTTTGATTTATTTTTGTGATTCTATATAGCACGGACTTGGCCCAAGGGCAACAGAGAGCTTCACAAGATAATAGCCAACAATCGCTTCAAGAATACATTAGAGATGCAGCCTGGGTGGGGTGGGGCGGTGAAGAGAATGAATTCAGGAGTAAGTGGGAGATAAAGTTCCCAGACAGTTGCTGAGCCTAGAAAGGATGGACCGAGAGAGGGCAGAGATTCGTCTGGATGGACTGCATTACAGTTTATGTTCTGCATACCCCGGCAGCAGTGTACTCTAGCAAACACCGAGATCCACTACGGGTTATTTACTTACCTCATCTGTGTCCTGCCTAGACAACTGTTTTGTAGCAGCCATTGTGACAAGCAGCTTCTCCCCGAACAGCCAGGACAGGCAGGGGGCTCCTTTTTAATAAAATCTACTTGTTAAAAAAAAAAAAAAAATCGGTGTCTCTGGCAGCGCAGAGGCCTCTACGGTTGCACTTAAAAATCCAGGGCATGCGCACAAAAGAGATACTTTTGCGTGCTAGTTAAACCTTTTTGATCATGCTTGTTTCATGGACACTGCCTGCATACACAGGGCAATATGAGGCCAGTCGGAACCTAGCGCTCTCGTTAAGACACTGCTCGCCTGCGCATGCTCACGGTGACGGTAGCTCTTTCTCAAATCGATGCCCTGGGATCATCGTCAGCTCGGTGTGCCACTGGCTCGGCCTGTGGAGGTCGAGGTTTCCTGCTACGACCGGGACGTCAAACAGAGTAGAGCACCAGGCATTGGAGCGCTTTATTTGAGAGCACCAGACTACATTACAAAACGGCGGATGCATTTATGTTTTTTAATGCTAAGTGATTTGCGCTGAATCACAGGACGTCGCGCAAACGCGGGGCACTCGAACCCCCTTCCCCAACGCAACAGCTCTGTACGTTAGGCCACGTCTCCGCAACGTGCACTAGCTTCCTTGTTTTATTTTCAGTGAGAAGTAGACGAGCCAACAAATTAACAGGGCGAGCAAGACAGTGCAGTGGTCTGGCTTGGCTAGAAGACAGTGAGTGGCCTGGCTTGGCCTGTGCACGAACCGAGCAATGAGAACGTTTGGCTTGTAAATAGTGCATGGGTACTCACAAACTTTCTCTCGGGGGCCAAATTTACAGTGTGGTTTGTGGCCGAGGGCCGCACCGGTGGGGGCGGGGTCAGTGGGGGAGGGGGGCGGGGCTAGAGCAACAAAAAAAGCTATGACCATGAGGTTGAACACAGGCCCCTGCAGCGGACGCCTTCGTCCACTGAGCCACCAGACCCGGCATACACACATCTCTCTCTCTATCTCTCTCTCGCGCTCTGTCTCCCTCCCTCTCTCTATCCCTCCCTCTCTCTCTCCCTCTGTCTCACTCACTCTGTCTCTCCCTCCCTCTCTCTCTCTCCCTCTCTCTCTCCCTCCCTCTGTCTCTCTCCCTCCCTCTCTCTCCCTCCCTCTGTCTCTCTTTGTCTCCCTCTCTCTCTGTCTCCCTCTGTCTCCCTCTCTCTCTGTCTCCGTCTGTCTCCGTCTGTCTCCCTCTCTCTGTCTCCCTCCCTATCCCTCTGTCTCCCTCCCTATCCCTCTGTCTGTCTCCCTCTTTGTCTCCCTCCCTATCCCTCTGTCTCCCTCTTTGTCTGTCTCCCTCCCTCTGTCTCCCCCTCCCTGTCTCCCTCCCACTGTCTCCCTCTCTCTCTGTCTCCCTCCCTCTGTCTCCCTCTCTCTCTGTCTCCCTCCCTCTGTCTCCCTCTCTTTCTGTCTCCCTCTCTGTCTCCCTCCCTATCCCTCTGTCTGTCTCCCTCCCTATCCCTCTGTCTGTCTCCCTCCCTATCCCTCTGTCTGTCTCCCTCCCTCTGTCTCCCTCTCTCTGTCTCCCTCTCTCTGTCTCCCTCTTTGTCTCCCTCCCTATCCCTCTGTCTGTCTCCCTCCCTATCCCTCTGTCTGTCTCCCTCCCTCTGTCTCCCTCTCTCTGTCTCCCTCTCTCTGTCTCCCTCTTTGTCTGTCTCCCTCTCTCTGTGTCTCCCTCTCTCTGTGTCTCCCTCTCTCTGTCTCCCTCCCTATCCCTCTGTCTGTCTCCCTCTTTGTCTCCCTCTCTTTCTCTGTCTCCCTCCGTCTCCCTCCCTCCCCCTCTCTCTCTGTCTCCCTCCCTCTCGCTCGGTCTCCCTCTCTCTGTGTCTCCCTCTCTGTGTCTCCCTCTCTGTGTCTCCCTGTCACCCTCTCTCTGTCACCCTCTCTCTGTCACCCTCTCTCACCTCACCCCGCGTGTGTGTCAGCCCGGGCTGAGACAGCTTCCCGGGAACACACACAGCCGCACCCGAGTACTTCACAGGTCTTTAAAAGACCATTCACTTGTTAATGAGGCTTTGTTGTAGTTTACCTCTTCTTAGCGCCCCTGCATCTCCACTCAGTGGAGATGCAGGGGCGCTAAGAAGAGGTAAAATGCTACAAAGCCTCATTAACAAGTGAATGGTCTTTAAAGAATCGCCCGGCCCCCATAGAGCAGAGTCTCTCAGAGTCCGCGCTGCGGTGTTTGCTGACACTTTAAAAACAAAACAAAAAAACAGGTACGATGTCTGCAAGGTCCGCGGGCCGCCAAGGAAGGCTTGCCGGGCCGCTGGCGGCCCGCGGGCCGTACTATGAGTACCC
>CAWUFW010031326.1:0-15727 GCA_963921515.1 Calotriton arnoldi | reverse complement strand
CTTCTCAAGAGAAGAGCTAGCGTGGAGAATCAAATTTGATTCTTATAAAGCCCTCACTCACCAACCTAGTTGGTGACATGCTTCATCATCGGGCCCCACCAGGAAGGTCGAATACCTCCCCGATGTGCTTCAACGCCAGAATTACTGCGGAGCGGGTTAAAGTGACAAGTGCACGTGAATGTGAAGTGATTTAAAAATGACTAGGCTGTATCCGAAAATGATTTTATTCGCCGGTCAGTCAGGCACAAAATAAAAACAATGTGAGTGATGTGATCGCTGAAGAAATTGGTCAGCTAAATCTCACTATGTGTGGTCAACATGTTTCTGCCTTTATGATGCTACTAGCTAGGCATTCGTCAGGACCAAGGTGAAGACCCCGGCGGTATGAGCACGCTAAGGCTCACCCTAACCTGGAGGTCAGATGCGTGAAAAAGTAGGGAAAAGAATCTTTAAAAACCTACTATCATTGCGGGATCCTTCTTACTTATTGGGACCCTGCAGATCTCTGAAATAAAAGAACAAGAACGAACAAACACACAGACATAAGTATATTCAGTAAGCATGTGGTCATGGGACGTTCATTGTTCCAATTTCAGCAAACAAAAGTGCTCTTCTCGGAGTGCACCGGAAACTATATCTCAAGGAGCTGTCGTGCAGTAGTGAGATATGAATGTGCACATATTTTAGAAAGTTATTGAAAGTGGCAAAAGCTGGAACCACAATAAACATAGAAGGTATCACATTAAGCGCTATTTTTACTTACACGCCTATTGTGACGTGGAAAGCCACAGAGGCGTCAAAATCAGAAAACGCTAACGTGACTACAACGGGCTCATCCAAGCGGAATTGTCAAAAAGAAGAGAGAAATGTCTTACACATAGGGTGATCACTAAACACACCCTGGGTCTCGGGAGGGGGTGGTGGCTGATTGGCACACCCTATAGAAAGGTAGATACAAAACAGGAGATAATAAATACATAGATATGAAGTTCGGTCCCACAACAGCAGGCTGGTCACTTATCTGTGTGGTAGGGCTGCTCGAAGAAACACTCACGCCGAGAAAGCCAGACACCCACTTGGTACCTGGTTGAACCCTCTGAAAACCGGACCCCGTCGATAGAAAGGCCGGTGTTCCACATGTTTATATAGGGGAGAAACACAGCCAGGAGCCTCGGTTTGAGCGTCGGTGTCCCGGGAGAGCCCTAATTGCTACGTCATTACGTATACGGCAACAAAGGGGCCAATCAGAATGAAGTAAAGGTAAATCAATTGGCCCGCAGCGTCACCAGAAAAGACTGGGACGCTGACTTCAGTAATACCGGTGCGATAAAAAACCCGCAACAAAACTTTATTCACAAGCGATAGGGACGCTATGTCAAATGCCAGCTGTGCTATCATACAAAGTGAAGACAGGATAAAGGGTATTGGTTAGCAGCAAAACCACACGCTTGCTTGTCATGTCATGTGCCTATACCAGTTCATGAAAATGTAAAACACTTCTATAGATGGTAGAATGTGCCAGGTGGTGTATCAGATATTGTCAACAGGGAGTGTCTGAACAGTACACACTCTGTGGGGGTCATGCGGCTGTACAGAAAAATTGGAACTAATTGTTCTCTGAGTACTGTACTCCAGGGAATATGATCATTCAGCCCCTCTTTATCTGTGCCCAGACGATAGACCCACCTCTGTTCTTTCTCAAACAGAGACTGCGGTATGTTTCTACATGCGGTCACCTGTTCAATGACTGTCCACTGTAAGTCATTAGTGGTGTGATTATGGTGTATGTAATGTTCACTAAGTTTGGTTGTTATTCTCCTGCATCGGATGTTACTTCTATGTTCACCAATACGTTGTTTCACATACAGTCGTCATCCCCACATACGCAGACCACAAGGGCAGGTGATCAAGTATACCACATTTGTGGAATTACAGTTGGTGTGAGTGCGTTGTATCCAGGCTTTGCCTGGTTCAAGATTGAGGACCTTTTGTGTGCAGTCAGATGACAAACACTGTAGTTGCCAGCAAGGAAAATGACCACTATTCTAGGTAGACCCCAAGCCGCAGTTATGGAAGGAGTGCTAATCAGTGTCTCGATTTTGAGTGATGTGTGGACCAATGAATCCCCTGAGATTGCGGCCCCTTTTAAAGGAAAAAGAGGTTCTCCCATAATCGATTACTACTAGTGATGATTCTCCAATGTTTGTTAATTGCTTTCTTAACTGTAGTAGAAGCAGTACTGGTATGTAGTAACACAGGTAAGGGGAATGTCCTTCTTCATTGAGGGTGTCTTCCAGAAGAGCCTCCCTTGGTTGGTTCGGGCCCTTTTATAGCTCTTACTCAGAATTCTTTCTGGGTAACTGCCTCGATTCTTCAGTTTAGAGGTGAGGTTTGCTGATTGGTTGCGAAAATCATCCAATTTGCTACAGTTCCTTCTTAACCGAAGGTATTGTCCATACCGGTAGGTTTTCCCGTAGGGCCTAGGGTGGAAGCTAGAAAACTCAAGTAGGTTATTTTTGGCAGTAGGTTTGTAATGGGTCTTAGTAGAGAGGCCTCTCTCTGATTTTGTGATGACCACATCCAAGAATACACTCATGTTGATTACAGGTGTGGGTAAATTTTAGGTTCCAGATCAAGGTATTAATCCAGGAAAGGAAGTCATTAAGAACGCACTCTGGTCCGCTCCATATCATTAAGATATCATCCAATATACCTCTTCCAAAATAGCTATGGAAGAGGCATAAGATTATCGCCAGAGAGAATGAATCTGCGTTCGAAATTGTAGACGTACAGACCCGCCACACTTGGGGCAAGGTACTACCCATCGAAGTACCAGTTGATTGCAAGAACAGATGATTCTTATACTCAAAAATTCCTTTTGAGAGCCAGAGTGCACCTTCAAAATGAATTCTTTAGGGAGTCTGATAGTCCAGACTGTCTTCGTCCCAGTGCCTCACCCAGGACCCTGATGGTGTCGCCCTGGGGAATGCTGGTATATAGACTCTCTATGTCAAGTGTCACTAGTATGGTTGAAGCCTCCTCAATGGTCACCTCTTGTAGAAGGCATAGAAGACTCTTAGTGTCTTTGAGTACGTGGATGACTGCTGTACAAGTGGTTTTAAAAAGAAGTCACAGAACCGAGACAAAGGCTCGAGTAGGAGCCGATACCCGAAACAATGGGGCGTCCTGGAGGAGGTGTCCTGTTTTTGTGCGTTTTAGGTAAAGTGTAAAAATAGGGTATAACACCTCCTCCTCAGTCAGGAAAGCAGACTCTTTGCTGGTAATGTAACCATTCTGTTCTGCCTCTTTCACCAGTTGCTTAATTTCGATCTTAAGTTCTAGGGGAGGGTCAGTAGTAAGGGGGTATAGTTCTTCCTATCGTCAAGGAGGCGTTGACATTCTTGCTCGTAGTCCCCTTTATTCTGAATTACCACCCCTCCACCTTTGTCAGCTGGTTTTATGGTGATTGCAGTATTTGATTGCAAACCTTGAAGCGCTTGATATTCCATTTTACTAAGATTTTTTAAATATGTTGCCCCTCTTCAAAGTTCTCTATTTCAAGAAAAACTGCCTGTTTGAAAGTTAGTAATTTCAGCGGTACCCCATAAGGAGGGGGGTGAAAGATGATTTCAACCTCAATCCTGTATTAGCTGGATTCTCCTGTGGTTCACTGACTTCTTTACCCTCAAAATAGGCTTTCAGTTTCGAGCTTTCTGAAAAATTCAGCCAGCTCACAATGTAGTTTAAACTTGTCTAGGCGGGCTGAGGGAACAAACCCTAGACCCTTTTCTAAAACCTGTTTCTCCACTGGGGACAAAGTTACCTCGGAGAGATTAGTAATTAGACTCTCCTGGCACTGGTGCCTGCCTGGGAGTTCCTGAGATTTGCTGCGTGTGTGGTTGCCCACTGTGTCTTCTTGTTCCCAATGAACTTGATTCTGCCTCTCCTCCTGCCTCTGCCTCTGCGGCCTCTCCTAACAAGGACGGTAAGAGTTCTGATGAAAAGGCTGTGCTGGCATATAGGCCGGATTCCAGCCCATTAGGGGGAAAGGTGGTTGTTGGAAGTGCATGGGATGCATACCGGGTCCCGGGGTGTTGGAAAGTGTGACCACATCGGTTGGGCATAGTTCTGTCTTGGTGTACCTATTACCGCCCCTTTGTCTTTGTCTAAAACTCCCATTGCTACTGAACCCACTAGTGGTGCGATGTGCTATCATCCGAGATGTCTGAGTTGGAGTTATTTTTTGTGGGAGGTATGTAGGTTAGGGTCACGCATAGGGATAGGGACTTTGTCAAAGGCAAATCGTTTCGTCTTTTGGAATTTAATCACTTTCGATTGGGTTAAACCGTCTTGTAATCAGTGATGTACATTGGCTTCAAGACCAGTTTTTTTCTTGGAAACCTGTTAAGGTAGTTTTAAAATGGTTTTCCGTCTGCTGGATTATGAAGGATCATAGCGCATCTGAAAGTGATTAGAGTGTCAGGATGAGGTACAAGCCAGTCTGCCTACAATGCAGGCCAGGCAAACCTATGCTGACCTCGTACATGCCACGCTAAGCAATACAACTCGGGCGACGTCAGTAAAGACATCATCTGACTACCAGGACGGCCAGCCCAATCGAGAGTTGCAGACAAATTCAGACAAGAGCAGCAGGAAATCAGAACTATGCCCAACCGATGTGGTCACACTTTCCAACACCGGGACCAGTATGCATCCCATGCACTTCCAACAACCACCTTTCCCCCTAATGGGCTGGAATCATGACCTGTATGCCAGCGCAGCCTTTTCAGTCAGAACTCTTGCCGTCCTTTCTAGAGAGAGGCCGCAGAGGCAGAGGCAGGAGGAGGAGGCAGAATCAAGTTCATTGGGAACAAGAAGACACAGTGGGCAGCCACACACGCAGCAAATCTCAGGAACTCCCAGGCAGGCACCAGTGCCAGGAGAGTCCTAATTACTAATCTCTCCGAGTGTAACTTTGTCCCCAGTGGAGAAACAGGTTTTAGAAAAGGGTTTAGGGTTTGTTCCCTCAGCCGCGCCTAGACAAGTTTAAACTACATTGTGAGCTGGCGAATTTCAAAGCTCAAGCTGAAAGCCTGTTTTGAGGGTAAAGAAGTCAGTGAACCACAGGAGAATCCAGCTAATACAGGATTGAGGTTGAAATCGTCTTTCACCCCCCTCCTTATGGGGTTACCGGCTGAAATTACTAGCTTTCCAGAACAGGCAGTTTTTCTCTGAAATAGAGAGCTTCGAAGAGGGCAACATGTTTAAAAAATCTTAGTGGAAATGGAATATCAGCGCTTCAAGGTTTGCAATCAAATACTGCAATCACCATAAAACCAGCTGACAAAGGTGGAGGGATGGTAATTCAGAATAAAGGGGACTACGAGCAAGAATGTCAACGTCTCCTTGACGATAGGAAGAACTATGTCTCCCTTACTACTGACCCCTCCTAGAACTTAAGATCGAAATTAAGCAACTGGTGAAAGAGGCAGAACAGAATGGTTACATTACCAGTAAAGAGTCTGCTTTCCTGACTGAGGGGGAGGAGTGTTATACCCTATTTTTACACTTTACCTAAACAGCACAAAAACAGGACACCTCCTCCAGGGCATCCCATTGTTCGGATATCGGCTCACTTACTACGAGCCTTTGTCTCGGTTCTGTGACTTCTTTTTAAAACCACTTGTACAGCAGTCATCCACGTACCGTAAAGGCACTAAGAGTCTTCTATGCCTTCTACAAGAAGTGACCATTGAGGAGGCTTCAACCATACTAGTGACACTTGACATAGAGAGTCTATATACCAGCATTCCCCAGGGCGACACCATCAGGGTCCTGGGTGAGGCACTGGACGAAGCAGTCTGGGACCATCAGACCCCCTAAAGAATTCATTTTGAGGTGTACCACTCTGGCTCTCAAGAGGAATTTTTTGAGTATAAGAATCATCTGTTCTTGCAATCAACTGGTACTTCGATGGGCAGTACTTTTGCCCCAAGTGTGGCGGAGTCTGTACGTCTACAATTTTGAGACGCAGATTCATTCTCTCTGGCGATAATCCATATGCCTCTTCCATAGTATTTTGGAAGAGGTATATTGATGATATCTTAATGATATGGAAAGGACCAGAGTGCGTTCTTAATGACTTCCTTTCCTGGATTAATACCTTGATCTGAACCTCAAAATTTACCCACACCTGTAATCAACATGAGGTGGTATTCTTGGATGTGGTCATCACAAAATCAGAGAGAGGCCTCTCTACTAAGACCCATTACAAACCTACTGCCAAAAATAACCTACTTGAGTTTTCCCAGCTTCCACCCTAGGCCCCTACGGGAAAACCTACCAGTATGGACAATACCTTCGGTTAAGAAGGAACTGTAGCAAAATTGGATGATTTTCGCAACCAATCAGCAAACCTCACCTCTAAACTGAAGAATCGAGGAGTTACCCAGAAAGAATTCTGAGTAAGAGCTATAAAGGGCCGGAACCAACCAAGGGAGGCTCTTCTGGAAGACACCCCGAATGAAGAAGGACATTCCCCTTACCTGTGTTACTACATACAGTACTGCTTCTACTACAGTTAAGAAAGCAATTAACAAACATTGGAGAATCATCACTAGTAGTAATCGGTTATGGGGAGAAACCTCTTTTTCCTTTAAAAGGGGCCGCAGTCTCAGGGATTCATTGGTCCACACACTGACCCAAAATTGAGACACTGATTGGCACTCCTTCCATAACTGCGGCTTGGGGTCTACCTAGAATAGTGGGTCATTTTCCTTGCTTGCCAACTGTAGTGTTTGTCATCTGACTGCACACAAGGTCCTCAATCTTGAACCAGGCAACGCGTGGACACAACGTCTTTACTCCACAACCAACTGTAATTCCTGGACAATGTGGTATACTGTGATCACCTGCTTGTGTCCTGGGTGTGCAGGGATGACGACTCGTAAGGTGAAACAAACGTATGGGACAGAACATAGAAGTAACATCCGATGCAGAGGGAACAACAACCTAAACTTAGTGAGACATGCACACAACGTAATCAACACCACTGGCGACTCTACAGTGGACAGTCATTGAACAGGTGACCTGCATGTAGAAACATACCGCAGTCTCTGTTTGAGAAAGAACAGAGGTGGGTCTATACGTCTGGGCACAGATAAAGAGGGGCTGAATGATCATATTCCCTGGAGTACAGTACTCAGAACTAACAGAATTAGTTCCAATTTTTTCTGTATCAGCCGCATGACCCCCACGAGAGTGTGTACTGTTCAGACACTCCCTGTTGACAATATCTGATACACCACCTGGCACATTCTACCATCTATAGAAGTGTTTTACATTTTCATGAACTGGTATAGGCACATGACATGACAAGCAAGCGTGTGGTTTTGCTAGCTAACCAATACCCTTTATCCTGTCTTCATTTTGTATGATAGCACAGCTGGCATTTGACATAGCGTCCCTATCGCTTGTGAATAAAGTTTTGTTGCGGTTTTTTCGCACCGGTATTACTGAAGTCAGCGTCCTAGTCTTTTCTGGTGACGCTGCGTGGCCAATTGATTTACCTTTACTTCATTCTGATTGGCCCCTTTGTTGCCGTATACGTAATGAGCGTAGCAACTAGGGCTCTCCCGGGACACCGACGCTCAAACCGAGGCTCCTGGCTGTGTTCATACACCCCTATATAAACATGTGGAACACCGGCCTTTCTATCGACGGAGTCCGGTTTTCAGAGGGTTCAACCAGGTACCAAGTGGGTGTCTGGCTTTCTCGGCGTGAGTGTTTCTTCGAGCAGCCCTACCACACAGATAAGTGACCAGCCTGCTGTTGCGGGACCGAACTTCATATCTATGTATTTATTTATCTCCTGTTTTGTATCTACCTTTCTATAGGGTGTGCCAATCAGCCACCACCCCTCCCGAGACCCAGGGTGTGTTTAGTGATCACCCTATGTGTAAGACATTTCTCTCTTTCTTTTGACAATTCCGCTTGGATGAGCCCGTTGTAGTCACGTTAGCGTCTTTCTGATTTTGACGCTCTGTGGCTTTCCACGTCACAATAGGCGTGTAAGTAAAAATAGCGCTTAATGTGATACCTTCTATGTTTATTGTGGTTCCAGCTTTGCCACTTTCAATAACTTTCTAAAATATGTGCACATTCATATCTCACTACTGCACGACAGCTCCTTGAGATATAGTTTCCGGTGCACTCCGAGAAGAGCACTTTTGTTTGCTGAAATTGGAACAATGAACGTCCCATGACCACATGCTTACTGAATATACTTATGTCTGTGTGTTTGTTCGTTCTTGTTCTTTTATTTCAGAGATCTGCAGGGTCCCAATAAGTAAGAAGGATCCTGCAATGATAGTAGGTTTTTAAAGATTCTTTTTCCTACTTTTTCACGCATCTGACCTCCAGGTTAGGGTGAGCCTTAGCGTGCTCATACCGCCGGGGTCTTCACCTTGGTCCTGACGAATGCCTAGCTAGTAGCATCATAAAGGCAGAAACATGTTGACCACACATAGTGAGATTTAGCTGACCAATTTCTTCAGCGATCACATCACTCACATTGTTTTTATTTTGTGCCTGACTGACCGGCGAATAAAATCATTTTCGGATACAGCCTAGTCATTTTTAAATCACTTCACATTCACGTGCACTTGTCACTTTAACCCGCTCCGCAGTAATTCTGGCGTTGAAGCACATCGGGAGGTACTCGACCTTCCTGGTGGGGCCCGATGATGAAGCATGTCACCAACTAGGTTGGTGAGTGAGGGCTTTATAAGAATCAAATTTGATTCTCCACGCTAGCTCTTCTCTTGAGAAGGCATACTCTTTGTTGTTTAGACTACTATTTGGGGATCAAGAGTGTTCCTTCTAAAAATTCCCTCTCTCTCCTATTGTTTATAGACACCCAAGAGTAAGGCAAGACGTGCACACAAGCATCCTCAGGGAACTGATACCACAGACACAGGGGATGGGGAACACACACACACACAGGCATCCACATTCACTCCGCAGTCCTCCAAATCCTCTCCTCCAAGACCCCTTCCCTTGCCTCGCCTGCTACCCCACATACACAGCAGGTCTTCCTGTGTGACCTCGGCCTCTTCCCCCACCATTCCTGCTGACCCAGCACACCAGGGGAAGAGGAAGTCCACCCACACAGAGAGGAGTGCCCCTCGCCCCGGACACCCTCCCCAGGCGCAGGCAGACACAGGAGCCCATTCGGAAGTCCCCCGGAGCAGGAAGAGCAAGACCCCACCACCACCACCACGCAGCTCCAGCGCCCAGTCTCTCTCCTCCATCCCCCAGGCCACCACTGCACAGGTTCCCCGCCACACCCTGCCCCAGGTTCCCCACACACCGATACCGCATCCCCAGACTGCTTAGGCCCTCCCCCTGCCACTTGCTCTTCCACCCCCAACCCAGACGCTCTGCCTGTTAGTGGCACTGTTGTGGGGACCGGGTCCCCCCTCTGTCCTGCCCACCTCATCTGCCCACCCTTCCACTCCCTTGGAGTCATGCACTGCAGTGGAGTCCACAACCACCACGTCTGACTCGGGCACTGCAGTGGGTACCCAGTCCACTACATCAGTCCAGCCCACTGCAGTGGTTGCGGCACCCACACCAACTGACTTGTGTACCACGGTGGTGCCGGCCCCCCTGAGTCAGACACCTCCACTGCAGTTGCCGGTGACACTCCTGCACCCACCACCCCTTCACTGCCTCACTCTGCCATCCCCTGATCCTGTCCCTGCGGTGCCTGGCCTGCCCCTTGTATGCCCCTCCAAGGGTGATGTCCCCCAACCGTACCAGTGCAGGCAAGCAATGTGTGACCAGTTGTCACTTCTCACCCCGTTGGTACTGTGATTTTGGACTGGCCATTGGCCTTAGTTTCTTTTGGACTTCCGTTTTTACCCTGACATTTGCTGAATAAAGCCTCTTTTTGTTTACTTTTGGGTTTTCTTTTGATGTACATGATGTGGATGAGTAGCATCCTGCATTTGCAGTTGTAATAGTGTTCACATCAGGACGATGAAGTGTTGCAGTGATGGACTCCATGTGGTCCATGGGATATGTGTCCTGTTGTATTCTGGATCTATGGCATCCTTTGCTACAGTCTGAGGGTGTAATGTTCAGCATTTGACACAGGGATGTCCTTTTTGCATTAGTAAATGAACATCTTTGTCTTACACTGATGCACATCTGGTGGGCTTACCACTGTTCAATGTTCCAATTTCCTGACTGTGTGCCCAGCTCCACTGGACATGCAGTTTTGCACATCAATGTCGAAGGACTCATCTGTGTATACAGTGCAACTTGCTTGACACGTGTTTGGTGTGTGTGCAGATGACTGACGTGACACCCCCGTACCCAGGCTGATGTGAGCAGAGCCTTCTGTGTGTTGTGGTTGTTGACTCACTGACGGAGTGTTCTGCTGACATGTTTGGGTCGTGCACAGACAAGGTTTGGCACAGCGGACCTTCCACAGGAGTGGTGTGCCCTCATGGCAGTGTGTAATCTGGTGACATTGCGTGGGCCTGTGTTGTGTAAGCATGTCTGTGCGTGTTCCCTTCCCTTTTCCTACACAGGCTGTGTCCCTAGGGATGTTCCTGTTTGTGATGCTTGCTGAGTTGTTCTGTGTTCATCCAGCATCTTGGACCTGGTTTCTCTGTGATGTGGGTGCATGGCAAACTAATGTTCATGAGGTTGTCATCCCAGGTTGTCTTTGTTGTCAGTGCTGGGGATGCGGGCAAACGCAGATGGGACACATTCAGGATTCCCCTTGGCACTTGTTGTTTACACGAGTAATGTGATTTACAGTTTGTGTTAGCTTACAGTGATTGTGACACGTTGTGTGTGTGACAGCTGCCACTCCTCAGGGTCAGAGCTGCAATGTTGGTAGTTGTGTCACGTGTGTTCTTCGTGTGTCACCTTGGCTTCTTCATTGGTGTGTGACTATGGCCAGGATCCCATTGATTGTGGTGGATTTCACATCATGCCCATGTACAGCATACTGTGCTGTGTGTCAGACATTGACAAGTCTTGTTGACTGGCCATGTGTGATGGGTTTCTGCACCTTGGTTCCCACCACCACCCCTGGTATTGTCATGGGTGCATGTGCAATGTCACCAGTCCATGTGAGCTTCACTGCTGCACATTGGTGGAGATCAGGGTGTGTGGTGTTGAGTGTGTGCAAAAGTGAGTTGTTGCACGGCCAGACCCCTACCTCCATATTGGCCTTGGCTGGCAGGCCGTGCTGATTGATTGGAGCTTGTGTAGGTGTGATGGTAGTTAGTTGCTCAGGACACATGGCTGGGGTTCACAGTGTGAACGACATCTAACATTGTCATCACAGTGGGATTATCATGCAGGCTAGTGTCAGCACAATATGGGGTCCCTGGGGGTAGTGCTGTGGTGGGTCTGTCTCTTGCTGTGTTAGTTGCTGTTCCTACAAGCTTGTGTGACATGTGTAATTTGTGCTCCCTCTCATCTAACAATGCCTGATTGCCCACATAGGGGATTTGGATCCATGAGTTACTTTTGTGTGGCACTGTATGTGCATCTGTGTAGTTGGTATTGAGGCCTCATCATGTGTTGTGTGGTTGCCTGGGGACACTGGCACCCCCTCACCTGTTGTGTTTGATGTGCAGTGTGGGTCTGCCTGTTTGTGCATCTGCACCACTGCATTGGCATATCTTTAGTGTGCTATTGGCTGTATGTTGTTTGGTGGGTTTCACCTGCTGTCCCTGGGACTCCTAGGTCATCAGTCAGCACAATGATCATTGTTTGTGTGTCCCATTGCTGCCATGGTATGTTATTTGTTCACCTCACATCTACAGTCTCCACAGGGTATCTACATTAGTGTGCCCATTGGATGCAAATATGTGGGTCTGCATTATGATGGTCACTTCTGTCATTGTGTCATTGATGGATGTTGACAGTGTCAGCCCCATGGGTGATGTTTGTCTGCACATGGCCAAAGGTATGTCTTATTTGCACTGCACTGTTTGCCTCCCCCAATCTATGTTGCTATGGGACACAAGCACTACTTTGACACTGATGTGTTTGTTGTTCTGTGACCAGGAATCATCCATGCAGTTTGGCAGTTGCAGCTTTTTCAATGTCAACACTTACATTTTGGTCACTGTGATGATGGGGGTTTAGACCCCATTGCCACAATGTTCAAAATGTGCTTCAGCTATGGACCCCACACTTACCTTTTGGTCACTGTGATGATGGGGGTTTAGACCCCATTGCCACAATGTTCAAAATGTGCTTCAGCTATGGACCCCACACTTACCTTTTGGTCACTGTGATGATGGGGTTTAGACCCCATTGCCACAATGTGCAAAATGTGCTTCAGCTATGGACCCCACACTTACCTTTTGGTCACTGTGATGATGGGGGTTTAGACCCCATTGCCACAATGTGCAAAATGTGCTTCAGCTATGGACCCTACACTTACCTTTTGGTCACTGTGATGATGGGGTTGGACCCCATTGCCACAGTGGTCATGGTCTGCTTGCATTGTGGGGCCACACACATTTATGTGTGACACATGTGATGAGGGGTCACATTGTATGTTCAAAGTCATGTTCAGTGTTGTAGGCATTTGACACAGTCTACACACGCTTGTCATGGTGTTGGGGGATGTCTTTTGTTGCATTCCTTATGTTGGTGTGTGCTTGTTGTGTCATGCATTAGCCATCCTGTGAGTGGGGGTGTTGTTGGTGGTAGGCATCCTGCCCCCATGGGTAGAGGTGGTAGTAGTGACAGGCATCCAGCCCCCATGGGTAGGAGGTGGTAGTAGTGGTGGGCATCCAGCCCCCCATGGGTAGAGGTGGTAGTAGTGGTAGGCATCCAGCCCCCATGGGTAGAGGTGGTAGTAGTGACAGGCATCCTAGCCCCCATGGGTAGAGGTGAGTAGTGGTGAGTAGGCATCCAGCCCCCATGGGTAGAGGTGGTAGTAGTGACAGGCATCCAGCCCCCATGGGTAGAGGTGGTAGTAGTGACAGGCATCCAGCCCCCATGGGTAGAGGTGGTAGTGGTGGTAGGCATCCTGCACCTCATGGGTAGAGGTGGTAGTAGTGACAGGCATCCAGCACCCCATGGGTAGAGGTGGTAGTGGTGGTAGGCATCCAGCCCCCATGGGTAGAGGTGGTAGTAGTGACAGGCATCCAGCCCCCATGGGTAGAGGTGGTAGTAGTGGTAGGCATCCAGCACCCCATGGGTAGAGGTGGTAGTAGTGGTAGGTGCATCCAGCCCCCATGAGTAGAGGTGGTAGTGGTGGTAGGCATCCAGCCCCCCATGGGTAGGGGTGGTAGTAGTGACAGGCATCCAGCCCCCATGGGTAGAGGTGGTAGTAGTGGTAGGCATCCTGCCCCCATGGGTAGAGGTGGTAGTAGTGACAGGCATCCAGCCCCCCATGGGTAGAGGTGGTAGTAGTGGTGGGCATCCAGCCCCCCATGGGTAGGGGTGGTAGTAGTGGTAGGCATCCAGCCCCCATGGGTAGAGGTGGTAGTGGTGGTGGGCATCCTGGCACCCCATGGGTAGGGGTGGTAGTAGTGACAGGCATCCAGCCCCCCATGGGTAGGGGTGGTAGTAGTGACAGGCATCCAGCCCCCATGGGTAGAGGTGGTAGTAGTGGTAGGCATCCAGCCCCCATGGGTAGGGGTGGTAGTAGTGACAGGCATCCAGCTCCCCATGGGTAGAGGTGGTAGTAGTGATAGGCATCCAGCCCCCCATGGGTAGGAGGTGGTAGTAGTGGTAGGCATCCAGCCCCCATGGGTAGGGGTGGTAGTAGTGGTAGGCATCCAGCCCCCATGGGTAGGGGTGGTAGTAGTGGCAGGCATCCAGCCCCCATGGGTAGAGGTGGTAGTAGTGGTAGGCATCCAGCACCCCATGGGTAGAGGTGGTAGTAGTGACAGGCATCCAGCCCCCATGGGTAGAGGTGGTAGTAGTGACAGGCATCCAGCCCCCCATGGGTAGAGGTGGTAGTGGTGGTAGGCATCCAGCCCCCATGGGTAGGGGTGAGTAGTAGTGACAGGCATCCAGCCCCCATGGGTAGAGGTGGTAGTAGTGACAGGCATCCAGCCCCCATGGGTAGGGGTGGTAGTAGTGGTAGGCATCCAGCCCCCATGGGTAGGGGTGGTAGTGGTGGTGGGCATCCAGCCCCCCATGGGTAGAGGTGGTAGTAGTGACAGGCATCCAGCCCCCATGGGTGGGGTGGTAGTAGTGGTGGGCATCCAGCCCCCATGGGTAGAGGTGGTAGTAGTGACAGAGCATCCAGCCCCCATGGGTAGGGGTGGTAGTAGTGACAGGCATCCAGCCCCCCTGGGTAGGGGTGGTAGTAGTGGTGGGCATCCAGCCCCCATGGGTAGAGGTGAGTAGTAGTGACAGGCATCCAGCCCCCATGGGTAGGGGTGGTAGTGGTGGTAGGCATCCAGCCCCCATGGGTAGGGGTGGTAGTAGTGACAGGCATCCAGCCCCCCATGGGTAGAGGTGGTAGTAGTGGTGAGGCATCCAGCCCCCATGGGTAGAGGTGGTAGTAGTGGTAGGCATCCAGCCCCCCATGGGTAGGGGTGGTAGTAGTGACAGGCATCCAGCCCCATGGGTGGGGTGGTAGTAGTGGTGGCATCCTGCACCCCATGGGTAGAGGTGGTAGTAGTGACAGGCATCCAGCCCCCATGGGTAGGAGGTGGTAGTAGTGACAGGCATCCTGCCCCCCATGGGTGGAGGTGGTAGTAGTGGTGGGCATCCAGCACCCCATGGGTAGGGGTGGTAGTGAGTGGTAGGCATCCAGCCCCCATGGGTAGAGGTGGTAGTAGTGATGAGGCATCCAGCCCCCATGGGTAGAGGTGAGTAGTAGTGACAGGCATCCAGCCCCCATGGGTAGAGGTGGTAGTAGTGGTAGGCATCTGGCACCCCCTGGGTAGGGGTGGTAGTGGTGGTGGGCATCCAGCCCCCATGGGTAGAGGTGGTAGTAGTGACAGGCATCAGCCCCATGGGTAGAGGTGGCAGGTGTAGGCATCTGGCACCTGGGTAGGGGTGGTGTTAGTTGTTGGCATCCAGGCCCCTATGTGATATGTGGCATTGGTGATGGCCATCCCGCCCCTATGGTGCTGCTGTTGCTGGTGTAAGTAATTTCTGCATCCCTCTGTGTGTGTGTGATATGTCGGAGTACGTGTGGTTTGTTTTTGTGGTTGGTGTCTGACTTACCTTCTGCGCCGTACGCGTCCGTGCCTGTTCCGGTAATAGATGTAGAGTATTGGTAGGACCTGCGCGATGGGATTCATGGTTGGTTCGTCTCGTTCGTCTTTCTCTTTGCTTCGCCTCGTCCTCGTCGCTGGCGTGTTCGTCTCGTAGCCGTGGATCGTCTTGTGGCGCGAATCGGAGCTTATGTGCGCCTCTCCCGGATGCTTTGACGTGCCGTGCGTAGCGACGGGTTCGGCGCGTACGGAAGCGCATCG
Source organism: Calotriton arnoldi (assembly GCA_963921515.1). Classification (NCBI taxonomy): domain Eukaryota; kingdom Metazoa; phylum Chordata; class Amphibia; order Caudata; family Salamandridae; genus Calotriton; species Calotriton arnoldi. Next base: position 248 of record CAWUFW010031326.1, on the reverse strand, counting down.
TGCTTGTCCGGCCGGACGGGGCTGCATTTTGGCTTCCGTGCGACTCGATTCTGCGTTTCCGGATCCGCATCGGTCGGAGAACTGGACCTGTATTGGGTGAGTACGACTGGGTCGGGATTTGAGCAGTTGTGCGCATCGTACTTGCTCGTTCGGACGTATGTGCGAATCGGTCGAGAAACAGGCATTCGCCTGGCTTTTTCCCGGCCGAATGGTATTAGGTGCGCCTCCGACCGGGATCGGAATCGACC
>CAWUFW010031325.1:0-15732 GCA_963921515.1 Calotriton arnoldi | reverse complement strand
GCATTTCTCTTGCCTCTTTCTGCACCCCTTTTGACTCTTTCTGCACTTCTCTTGCCTCTTTTTGCACATTTGTTACTCTTTCTGCAACTCTCTTGTTTTTTTCTGCACATCTCTTTCTTCTTTCTGTACTTCTTTCGCCTCTTTCTGTACTCAAATAGGAAGTGCAAGCTGTCAAGTTTAAAGGTCTGTGTGCTCTCATGACTGAGGTATATGTCTAGTTGTATATGTATTCTCACATGTGTTAAGCATCTGAAGATGGTGGTTTAAAAAGCGGGTAGCCTCTTCTATAGGTGGTTAAATGTTCTCAGTTCTGCTCTGTCATTCGGTTGCTCAGGCAGACATGTCTTATGTATAAAGGTGTTATAGAGCCCCTCAAATATACTATTGAATACCCATGTGCCCTGTATTATTAGCATAAAGATAAATATACAATTTTTTGTATCCAAATTTACAGAGTATGCTGTTTGAAACACAGATATTCAAGTATTTGTATGTTTATTTTTATGTAACATGTCACTATGTTAAAGCAGAGACACATGCATGCATACCTTCACAAACTTAGTCAGACTTACAGCAGTGATATGGTTAGGATTGCTATTTTACATTTGGTAGGCCTAACATTCTGAGCAGTCGATGAATAGTGAACCTGCAAGAGAAAAGTGAGGTTTAATACATCTTGGGAGAAGGATTAGTGATTAGGCTATTTTGTATGAGTCTGTGGAAAGGTACAGTCGAAGTAGGCCTCTTTCTGTACCTGTGTTCCTTCTTTTGGCACTTTTTTTGCTTCTTTTTGCACCTTTCTTCCTCTTTCTGGACTTCTGTTGCCTCTTTCTGCATTGTTCTTGCTTCTTTCTTCAACTCTCTTGCATATTTCTGCGCTTCTCGTGCTTCTTTCTGCACCTTTCTTGCTTTTTCTGTACATGTCCTACCTACGTAGGCATAGTTAGAAATTAGCATTTAAAAAACCTTATAAATTCACTGAAAACACACAGGTTTCAGGGACGTTATTGATAGGAATTAGCATTTAAAAAATCTTAGATATTCACTGAAAAAACCACAGGGGTCAGGGACGTTATAGTTAGGCTGACATTCCACTCGTACAAAACCAGAGAAATTAAGCCGTTATAGTTAGCTGAGCTAACTATAACTCACACCCCCAATGCACTGCTGATGACGTCACATATTACATCACTCATGACATGGTCAGTGACATCACTGATGATATCACTGAAGATATCTCAAATGACATCACTGATTACATCATCCACCTAATATCTGATGCACGTCCTCACACCCTAATATAACCATCCATATACTCACTCTAAAATACAGACTACCATTCTGAAAACTATAGACACACCAATACCAGTTAGTACATACCCACTCACTGATTCATAGGTCTACACACACATCCACTCAGCCATACAGTCACTCATACACACAGTCACTCATCAATACAGCCACTGATATATGCACTCATACACCCATACAGACACTCACACACTGCCACTCACCCATAGAGTTACTCACACACTTAGTCAGTCACCCAATGAATCAATCACACTGCCATTTACTCATTCTACAGTTATACACACACCACCTCACCAGCTAGATAGATTGAATATATGCCCAATGGTATGTGAGGCTCCAAAGTCCATCGAGCATGTTTGTTTCTTCTGCACAGCCTACACAAAGCAACATGCCTATTGGATTAAACTACTGTGTAAATTGATGGGCTTTAAGGACAGCATCACAGAGCTGAGAATATGTAGAACAAACACCAGTGGCCTGGTTGTCTTTTTGTAGGAGAGTAGGATCTGCCTCTTATGTTGCCCCCACTTTTTTTCTGATGTTTACACTGGTTTCTGGCTATAGTCTGGCTGGGTCCCTGCTAATCAGGGCCCCAGCCTCTCTGTTCTCTCTAAACGATTTGGAGTGCACTCTAGGTGCACTAGTGATTGGATACTGTGGTACCTTATGAGTCCCTAGTATATGGTACCTTAGGTACCAAGGGCATAGGTACTTCACAGGCCTACCAGGGGCTGCAGCATGTATTATGCCACCCCTGGGAAGCAGACTAAATCTGACACCACAGGCCTGCTACTGCAGCCTGAGTGAGGAAGTGCTAGCACCCCTCACTGAGATATAGGTGCCCTATATCTCTCCTACACACACATATAACCCTATCAGTCATCCCTAAGGCAGGCCCTATCAATCCTGAGGGCAGGGTGCTTGGCTTCTATGTGAGGGGGTGTCTCTGCCTGAGCAGGGCCCCTCTGCAGCTCTCCGAGTCCATTCTCTGGTGCTGTTTGTGGATGCGGTTAAACCATATACTTTTAAGTGCATTATATCCTCGCGGTAAAATGCTAACTTTGGAATGGCTGCATCGAAACATGTCGTGTTTGGTGTCAAACGCCTTGGAATACTACCCCCCCCGCCAGTCCTGGCGGTGGGGGTAGCATTCCACCCTTCTAGAGGGATGGAAATGTACCTACTGTGGAAACGCGGTAGAATCCTGCAGAGCCCTGGCATCACAAAATGGATGCCACCAGTCACAGACACTGGGCTGCCCTACTGCTGATGACCAACACTCGCAGTGGTGGAAGCCCAACAATAGATATCCTGTCCCAAGGGGGTGTGACCACCTCCCAGACAGAGTTTAGTGTATTGAGGCTGGGTGGGTGCACTCTTAAAGTGCTTTGAAGTCCTGCACTGGGGGAGCAGAAGGCTCCTCTGTGCATATGCAAAACACACAAGATGATGGACGGAATGCTGCACATTGGCAAACATTCACCCCCAGTCACAGATCTGGGTTTAATCCATCGTTATTTTGCTTCACCACGCCACCCCAGTTCAGACATAGCCATATGCAAATCAGTCTTGACCCTGTGCCTCATGGGAACAGTCCAGACCGAACTGCAAAGCCATGTCTTCCCTGGACCGGAATCAAGCATCCTAGGACCGGTTTCAGGCTATCAGCCTTCATCAGCCAGGATAGCTTGACTCCAGTGGCATAGTGAGCACGGGACCCACGTCTGGGCATACCCTTCCCACATAGGGCAAAATGCAAAACACACAAGATGATGGACGGAATGCTGCACATTGGCAAACATTCACCCCCAGTCACAGATCTGGGTTTAATCCATCATTATTTTGCATCACCACGCCACCCCAGTTCAGACATAGCCATATGCAAATCAGTCTTGACCCTGTGCCTCATGGGAACAGTCCAGACCGAACTGCCAAGCCATGTCTTTCCTGGACCGGAATCAAGCATCATAGGACCGGTTTCAGGCTATCAGCCTTCATCAGCCAGGATAGCTTGACTCCAGTGGCGTAGTGAGCATGGGACCCACGTCTGGGCATACCCTTCCCACATAGGGCGAAATGCAAAACACACAAGATGATGGACGGAATGCTGCACATTGGCAAACATTCACCCCCAGTCACAGATCTGGGTTTAATCCATCATTATTTTGCTTCACCATGCCACCCCAGTTCAGACATAGCCATATGCAAATCAGTCTTGACCCTGTGCCTCATGGGAACAGTCCAGACCGAACTGCCAAGCCATGTCTTCCATGGACCGGAATCAAGCATCCTAGGACCGGTTTCAGGCTATCAGCCTTCATCAGCCAGGATAGCTTGACTCCAGTGCCGTAGTGAGCACGGGACCCACGTCTGGGCATACCCTTCCCACATAGGGCGAAATGCAAAACACACAAGATGATGGACGGAATGCTGCACATTGGCAAACATTCACCCCCAGTCACAGATCTGGGTTTAATCCATCGTTATTTTGCTTCACCACGCCACCCCAGTTCAGACATAGCCATATGCAAATCAGTCTTGACCCTGTGCCTCATGGGAACAGTCCACACCGAACTGCCAAGCCATGTCTTCCCTGGACCGGAATCAAGCATCCTAGGACTGGTTTCAGGCTATCAGCCTTCATCAGCCAAGATAGCTTGACTCCAGTGGCGTAGTGAGCACGGGACCCACGTCTGGGCATACCCTTCCCACATAGGGCGAAATGCAAGACACACAAGATGATGGACGGAATGCTGCACATTGGCAAACATTCACCCCCAGTCACAGATCTGGGTTTAATCCATCGTTATTTTGCTTCACCACGCCACCCCAGTTCAGACATAGCCATATGCAAATCAGTCTTGACCCTGTGCCTCATGGGAACAGTCCAGACCGAACTGCCAAGCCATGTCTTCCCTGGACCGGAATCAAGCATCCTAGGACCGGTTTCAGGCTATCAGCCTTCATTAGCCAGGATAGCTTGACTCCAGTGGCGTAGTGAGCACAGGACCCACGTCTGGGCATACCCTTCCCACATAGGGCGAAATGCAAAACACACAAGATGATGGACGGAATGCTGCACATTGGCAAACATTCACCCCCAGTCACAGATCTGGGTTTAATCCATCGTTATTTTGCTTCACCACGCCACCCCAGTTCAGACATAGCCATATGCAAATCAGTCTTGACCCTGTGCCTCATGGGAACAGTCCAGACCGAACTGCCAAGCCATGTCTTCCCTGGACCGGAATCAAGCATCCTAGGACCGGTTTCAGGCTATCAGCCTTCATCAGCCAGGATAGCTTGACTCCAGTGGCGTAGTGAGCACGGGACCCACGTCTGGGCATACCCTTCCCACATAGGGCGAAATGCAAAACACACAAGATAATGGACGGAATGCTGCACATTGGCAAACATTCACCCCCAGTCACAGATCTGGGTTTAATCCATCGTTATTTTGCTTCACCACGCCACCCCAGTTCAGACATAGCCATATGCAAATCAGTCTTGACCGTGTGCCTCATGGGAACAGTCCAGACCGAACTGCCAAGCCATGTCTTCCCTGGACCGGAATCAAGCATCATAGGACCGGTTTCAGGCTATCAGCCTTCATCAGCCAGGATAGCTTGACTCCAGTGGCATAGTGAGCACGGGACCCACGTCTGGGCATACCCTTCCCACATAGGGCAAAATGCAAAACACACAAGATGATGGACGGAATGCTGCACATTGGCAAACATTCACCCCCAGTCACAGATCTGGGTTTAATCCATCGTTATTTTGCATCACCACGCCACCCCAGTTCAGACATAGCCATATGCAAATCAGTCTTGACCCTGTGCCTCATGGGAACAGTCCAGACCGAACTGCCAAGCCATGTCTTTCCTGGACCGGAATCAAGCATCATAGGACCGGTTTCAGGCTATCAGCCTTCATCAGCCAGGATAGCTTGACTCCAGTGGCGTAGTGAGCATGGGACCCACGTCTGGGCATACCCTTCCCACATAGGGCGAAATGCAAAACACACAAGATGATGGACGGAATGCTGCACATTGGCAAACATTCACCCCCAGTCACAGATCTGGGTTTAATCCATCATTATTTTGCTTCACCATGCCACCCCAGTTCAGACATAGCCATATGCAAATCAGTCTTGACCCTGTGCCTCATGGGAACAGTCCAGACCGAACTGCCAAGCCATGTCTTCCCTGGACCGGAATCAAGCATCCTAGGACCGGTTTCAGGCTATCAGCCTTCATCAGCCAGGATAGCTTGACTCCAGTGGCGTAGTGAGCACGGGACCCACGTCTGGGCATACCCTTCCCACATAGGGCGAAATGCAAAACACACAAGATGATGGACGGAATGCTGCACATTGGCAAACATTCACCCCCAGTCACAGATCTGGGTTTAATCCATCGTTATTTTGCTTCACCACGCCACCCCAGTTCAGACATAGCCATATGCAAATCAGTCTTGACCCTGTGCCTCATGGGAACAGTCCACACCGAACTGCCAAGCCATGTCTTCCCTGGACCGGAATCAAGCATCCTAGGACTGGTTTCAGGCTATCAGTCTTCATCAGCCAGGATAGCTTGACTCCAGTGGCGTAGTGAGCACGGGACCCACGTCTGGGCATACCCTTCCCACATAGGGCGAAATGCAAGACACACAAGATGATGGACGGAATGCTGCACATTGGCAAACATTCACCCCCAGTCACAGATCTGGGTTTAATCCATCGTTATTTTGCTTCACCACGCCACCCCAGTTCAGACATAGCCATATGCAAATCAGTCTTGACCCTGTGCCTCATGGGAACAGTCCAGACCGAACTGCCAAGCCATGTCTTCCCTGGACCGGAATCAAGCATCCTAGGACCGGTTTCAGGCTATCAGCCTTCATTAGCCAGGATAGCTTGACTCCAGTGGCGTAGTGAGCACAGGACCCACGTCTGGGCATACCCTTCCCACATAGGGCGATGAAATGCAACAACACACAAGATAATGGACGGAATGCTGCACATTGGCAAACATTCTCCCCCAGTCACAGATCTGGGTTTAATCCATCGTTATTTTGCTTCACCACGCCACCCCAGTTCAGACATAGCCATATGCAAATCAGTCTTGACCCTGTGCCTCATGGGAACAGTCCAGACCGAACTGCCAAGCCATGTCTTCCCTGGACCGGAATCAAGCATCCTAGGACCGGTTTCAGGCTATCAGCCTTCATCAGCCAGGATAGCTTGACTCCAGTGGCATAGTGAGCACGGGACCCACGTCTGGGCATACCCTTCCCACATAGGGCAAAATGCAAAACACACAAGATGATGGACGGAATGCTGCACATTGGCAAACATTCACCCCCAGTCACAGATCTGGGTTTAATCCATCGTTATTTTGCATCACCACGCCACCCCAGTTCAGACATAACCATGTGCAAATCAGTCTTGACCCTGTGCCTCATGGGAACAGTCCAGACCGAACTGCCAAGCCATGTCTTTCCTGGACCGGAATCAAGCATCATAGGACCGGTTTCAGGCTATCAGCCTTCATCAGCCAGGATAGCTTGACTCCAGTGGCGTAGTGAGCATGGGACCCACGTCTGGGCATACCCTTCCCACATAGGGCGAAATGCAAAACACACAAGATGATGGACGGAATGCTGCACATTGGCAAACATTCACCCCCAGTCACAGATCTGGGTTTAATCCATCATTATTTTGCTTCACCATGCCACCCCAGTTCAGACATAGCCATATGCAAATCAGTCTTGACCCTGTGCCTCATGGGAACAGTCCAGACCGAACTGCCAAGCCATGTCTTCCCTGGACCGGAATCAAGCATCCTAGGACCGGTTTCAGGCTATCAGCCTTCATCAGCCAGGATAGCTTGACTCCAGTGGCGTAGTGAGCACGGGACCCACGTCTGGGCATACCCTTCCCACATAGGGCGAAATGCAAAACACACAAGATGATGGACGGAATGCTGCACATTGGCAAACATTCACCCCCAGTCACAGATCTGGGTTTAATCCATCGTTATTTTGCTTCACCACGCCACCCCAGTTCAGACATAGCCATATGCAAATCAGTCTTGACCCTGTGCCTCATGGGAACAGTCCACACCGAACTGCCAAGCCATGTCTTCCCTGGACCGGAATCAAGCATCCTAGGACTGGTTTCAGGCTATCAGCCTTCATCAGCCAGGATAGCTTGACTCCAGTGGCGTAGTGAGCACGGGACCCACGTCTGGGCATACCCTTCCCACATAGGGCGAAATGCAAGACACACAAGATGATGGACGGAATGCTGCACATTGGCAAACATTCACCCCCAGTCACAGATCTGGGTTTAATCCATCGTTATTTTGCTTCACCACGCCACCCCAGTTCAGACATAGCCATATGCAAATCAGTCTTGACCCTGTGCCTCATGGGAACAGTCCAGACCGAACTGCCAAGCCATGTCTTCCCTGGACCGGAATCAAGCATCCTAGGACCGGTTTCAGGCTATCAGCCTTCATTAGCCAGGATAGCTTGACTCCAGTGGCGTAGTGAGCACAGGACCCACGTCTGGGCATACCCTTCCCACATAGGGCGAAATGCAAAACACACAAGATGATGGACGGAATGCTGCACATTGGCAAACATTCACCCCCAGTCACAGATCTGGGTTTAATCCATTGTTATTTTGCTTCACCACGCCACCCCAGTTCAGACATAGCCATATGCAAATCAGTCTTGACCCTGTGCCTCATGGGAACAGTCCAGACCGAACTGCCAAGCCATGTCTTCCCTGGACCGGAATCAAGCATCCTAGGACCGGTTTCAGGCTATCAGCCTTCATCAGCCAGGATAGCTTGACTCCAGTGGCGTAGTGAGCACGGGACCCACGTCTGGGCATACCCTTCCCACATAGGGCGAAATGCAAAACACACAAGATAATGGACGGAATGCTGCACATTGGCAAACATTCTCCCCCAGTCACAGATCTGGGTTTAATCCATCGTTATTTTGCTTCACCACGCCACCCCAGTTCAGACATAGCCATATGCAAATCAGTCTTGACCCTGTGCCTCATGGGAACAGTCCAGACCGAACTGCCAAGCCATGTCTTCCCTGGACCGGAATCAAGCATCCTAGGACCGGTTTCAGGCTATCAGCCTTCATCAGCCAGGATAGCTTGACTCCAGTGGCGTAGTGAGCACGGGACCCACGTCTGGGCATACCCTTCCCACATAGGGCGAAATGCAAAACACACAAGATGATGGACGGAATGCTGCACATTGGCAAACATTCACCCCCAGTCACAGATCTGGGTTTAATCCATCGTTATTTTGCATCACCACGCCACCCCAGTTCAGACATAACCATGTGCAAATCAGTCTTGACCCTGTGCCTCATGGGAACAGTCCAGACCGAACTGCCAAGCCATGTCTTTCCTGGACCGGAATCAAGCATCATAGGACCGGTTTCAGGCTATCAGCCTTCATCAGCCAGGATAGCTTGACTCCAGTGGCGTAGTGAGCATGGGACCCACGTCTGGGCATACCCTTCCCAGATAGGGCGAAATGCAAAACACACAAGATGATGGACGGAATGCTGCACATTGGCAAACATTCACCCCCAGTCACAGATATGGGTTTAATCCATCATTATTTTGCTTCACCATGCCACCCCAGTTCAGACATAGCCATATGCAAATCAGTCTTGACCCTGTGCCTCATGGGAACAGTCCAGACCGAACTGCCAAGCCATGTCTTCCCTGGACCGGAATCAAGCATCCTAGGACCGGTTTCAGGCTATCAGCCTTCATCAGCCAGGATAGCTTGACTCCAGTGGCGTAGTGAGCACGGGACCCACGTCTGGGCATACCCTTCCCACATAGGGCGAAATGCAAAACACACAAGATGATGGACGGAATGCTGCACATTGGCAAACATTCACCCCCAGTCACAGATCTGGGTTTAATCCATCGTTATTTTGCTTCACCACGCCACCCCAGTTCAGACATAGCCATATGCAAATCAGTCTTGACCCTGTGCCTCATGGGAACAGTCCACACCGAACTGCCAAGCCATGTCTTCCCTGGACCGGAATCAAGCATCCTAGGACTGGTTTCAGGCTATCAGCCTTCATCAGCCAGGATAGCTTGACTCCAGTGGCGTAGTGAGCACGGGACCCACGTCTGGGCATACCCTTCCCACATAGGGCGAAATGCAAGACACACAAGATGATGGACGGAATGCTGCACATTGGCAAACATTCACCCCCAGTCACAGATCTGGGTTTAATCCATCGTTATTTTGCTTCACCACGCCACCCCAGTTCAGACATAGCCATATGCAAATCAGTCTTGACCCTGTGCCTCATGGGAACAGTCCAGACCGAACTGCCAAGCCATGTCTTCCCTGGACCGGAATCAAGCATCCTAGGACCGGTTTCAGGCTATCAGCCTTCATTAGCCAGGATAGCTTGACTCCAGTGGCGTAGTGAGCACAGGACCCACGTCTGGGCATACCCTTCCCACATAGGGCGAAATGCAAAACACACAAGATGATGGACGGAATGCTGCACATTGGCAAACATTCACCCCCAGTCACAGATCTGGGTTTAATCCATCGTTATTTTGCTTCACCACGCCACCCCAGTTCAGACATAGCCATATGCAAATCAGTCTTGACCCTGTGCCTCATGGGAACAGTCCAGACCGAACTGCCAAGCCATGTCTTCCCTGGACCGGAATCAAGCATCCTAGGACCGGTTTCAGGCTATCAGCCTTCATCAGCCAGGTTAGCTTGACTCCAGTGGCGTAGTGAGCACGGGACCCACGTCTGGGCATACCCTTCCCACATAGGGCGAAATGCAAAACACACAAGATAATGGACGGAATGCTGCACATTGGCAAACATTCACCCCCAGTCACAGATCTGGGTTTAATCCATCGTTATTTTGCTTCACCACGCCACCCCAGTTCAGACATAGCCATATGCAAATCAGTCTTGACCCTGTGCCTCATGGGAACAGTCCAGACCGAACTGCCAAGCCATGTCTTCCCTGGACCGGAATCAAGCATCCTAGGACCGGTTTCAGGCTATCAGCCTTCATCAGCCAGGATAGCTTGACTCCAGTGGCGTAGTGAGCACGGGACCCACGTCTGGGCATACCCTTCCCACATAGGGCGAAATGCAAAACACACAAGATGATGGACGGAATGCTGCACATTGGCAAACATTCACCCCCAGTCACAGATCTGGGTTTAATCCATCGTTATTTTGCCTGACCACGCCACCCCAGTTCAGACATAGCCATATGCAAATCAGTCTTGACCCTGTGCCTCATGGGAACAGTCCAGACCGAACTGCCAAGCCATGTCTTCCCTGGACCGGAATCAAGCATCCTAGGACCGGTTTCAGGCTATCAGCCTTCATCAGCCAGGATAGCTTGACTCCAGTGGCGTAGTGAGCACGGGACCCACGTCTGGGCATACCCTTCCCACATAGGGCGAAATGCAAAACACACAAGATGATGGACGGAATGCTGCACATTGGCAAACATTCACCCCAGTCACAGATCTGGGTTTAATCCATCGTTATTTTGCTTCACCACGCCACCCCAGTTCAGACATAGCCATATGCAAATCAGTCTTGACCCTGTGCCTCATGGGAACAGTCCAGACCGAACTGCCAAGCCATGTCTTCCCTGGACCGGAATCAAGCATCCTAGGACCGGTTTCAGGCTATCAGCCTTCATCAGCCAGGATAGCTTGACTCCAGTGGCGTAGTGAGCACGGGACCCACGTCTGGGCATACCCTTCCCACATAGGGCGAAATGCAAAACACACAAGATGATGGACGGAATGCTGCACATTGGCAAACATTCACCCCCAGTCACAGATCTGGGTTTAATCCATCGTTATTTTGCTTCACCACGCCACCCCAGTTCAGACATAGGCATATGCAAATCAGTCTTGACCCTGTGCCTCATGGGAACAGTCCAGACCGAACTGCCAAGCCATGTCTTCCCTGGACCGGAATCAAGCATCCTAGGACCGGTTTCAGGCTATCAGCCTTCATCAGCCAGGATAGCTTGACTCCAGTGGCATAGTGAGCACGGGACCCACGTCTGGGCATACCCTTCCCACATAGGGCAAAATGCAAAACACACAAGATGATGGACGGAATGCTGCACATTGGCAAACATTCACCCCCAGTCACAGATCTGGGTTTAATCCATCGTTATTTTGCTTCACCACGCCACCCCAGTTCAGACATAGCCATATGCAAATCAGTCTTGACCCTGTGCCTCATGGGAACAGTCCAGACCGAACTGCCAAGCCATGTCTTTCCTGGACCGGAATCAAGCATCATAGGACCGGTTTCAGGCTATCAGCCTTCATCAGCCAGGATAGCTTGACTCCAGTGGCGTAGTGAGCATGGGACCCACGTCTGGGCATACCCTTCCCACATAGGGCGAAATGCAAAACACACAAGATGATGGACGGAATGCTGCACATTGGCAAACATTCACCCCCAGTCACAGATCTGGGTTTAATCCATCATTATTTTGCTTCACCATGCCACCCCAGTTCAGACATAGCCATATGCAAATCAGTCTTGACCCTGTGCCTCATGGGAACAGTCCAGACCGAACTGCCAAGCCATGTCTTCCCTGGACCGGAATCAAGCATCCTAGGACCGGTTTCAGGCTATCACCCTTCATCAGCCAGGATAGCTTGACTCCAGTGGCGTAGTGAGCACGGGACCCACGTCTGGGCATACCCTTCCCACATAGGGCGAAATGCAAAACACACAAGATGATGGACGGAATGCTGCACATTGGCAAACATTCACCCCCAGTCACAGATCTGGGTTTAATCCATCGTTATTTTGCTTCACCACGCCACCCCAGTTCAGACATAGCCATATGCAAATCAGTCTTGACCCTGTGCCTCATGGGAACAGTCCACACCGAACTGCCAAGCCATGTCTTCCCTGGACCGGAATCAAGCATCCTAGGACTGGTTTCAGGCTATCAGCCTTCATCAGCCAGGATAGCTTGACTCCAGTGGCGTAGTGAGCACGGGACCCACGTCTGGGCATACCCTTCCCACATAGGGCGAAATGCAAGACACACAAGATGATGGACGGAATGCTGCACATTGGCAAACATTCACCCCCAGTCACAGATCTGGGTTTAATCCATCGTTATTTTGCTTCACCACGCCACCCCAGTTCAGACATAGCCATATGCAAATCAGTCTTGACCCTGTGCCTCATGGGAACAGTCCAGACCGAACTGCCAAGCCATGTCTTCCCTGGACCGGAATCAAGCATCCTAGGACCGGTTTCAGGCTATCAGCCTTCATTAGCCAGGATAGCTTGACTCCAGTGGCGTAGTGAGCACAGGACCCACGTCTGGGCATACCCTTCCCACATAGGGCGAAATGCAAAACACACAAGATGATGGACGGAATGCTGCACATTGGCAAACATTCACCCCCAGTCACAGATCTGGGTTTAATCCATCGTTATTTTGCTTCACCACGCCACCCCAGTTCAGACATAGCCATATGCAAATCAGTCTTGACCCTGTGCCTCATGGGAACAGTCCAGACCGAATTGCCAAGCCATGTCTTCCCTGGACCGGAATCAAGCATCCTAGGACCGGTTTCAGGCTATCAGCCTTCATCAGCCAGGATAGCTTGACTCCAGTGGCGTAGTGAGCACGGGACCCACGTCTGGGCATACCCTTCCCACATAGGGCGAAATGCAAAACACACAAGATAATGGACGGAATGCTGCACATTGGCAAACATTCACCCCCAGTCACAGATCTGGGTTTAATCCATCGTTATTTTGCTTCACCACGCCACCCCAGTTCAGACATAGCTATATGCAAATCAGTCTTGACCCTGTGCCTCATGGGAACAGTCCAGACCGAACTGCCAAGCCATGTCTTCCCTGGACCGGAATCAAGCATCCTAGGACCGGTTTCAGGCTATCAGCCTTCATCAGCCAGGATAGCTTGACTCCAGTGGCGTAGTGAGCACGGGACCCACGTCTGGGCATACCCTTCCCACATAGGGGCGAAATGCAAAACACACAAGATGATGGACGGAATGCTGCACATTGGCAAACATTCACCCCCAGTCACAGATCTGGGTTTAATCCATCGTTATTTTGCTTGACCACGCCACCCCAGTTCAGACATAGCCATATGCAAATCAGTCTTGACCCTGTGCCTCATGGGAACAGTCCAGACCGAACTGCCAAGCCATGTCTTCCCTGGACCGGAATCAAGCATCCTAGGACCGGTTTCAGGCTATCAGCCTTCATCAGCCAGGATAGCTTGACTCCAGTGGCGTAGTGAGCATGGGACCCACGTCTGGGCATACCCTTCCCACATAGGGCGAAATGCAAAACACACAAGATGATGGACGGAATGCTGCACATTGGCAAACATTCACCCCCAGTCACAGATCTGGGTTTAATCCATCGTTATTTTGCTTCACCACGCCACCCCAGTTCAGACATAGCCATATGCAAATCAGTCTTGACCCTGTGCCTCATGGGAACAGTCCAGACCGAACTGCCAAGCCATGTCTTCCCTGGACCGGAATCAAGCATCCTAGGACCGGTTTCAGGCTATCAGCCTTCATCAGCCAGGATAGCTTGACTCCAGTGGCGTAGTGAGCACGGGACCCACGTCTGGGCATACCCTTCCCACATAGGGCGAAATGCAAAACACACAAGATGATGGACGGAATGCTGCACATTGGCAAACATTCACCCCCAGTCACAGATCTGGGTTTAATCCATCGTTATTTTGCTTCACCACGCCACCCAGTTCAGACATAGCCAAATGCAAATCAGTCTTGACCCTGTGCCTCATGGGAACAGTCCAGACCGAACTGCCAAGCCATGTCTTCCCTGGACCGGAATCAAGCATCCTAGGACCGGTTTCAGGCTATCAGCCTTCATCAGCCAGGATAGCTTGACTCCAGTGGCGTAGTGAGCACGGGACCCACGTCTGGGCATACCCTTCCCACATAGGGCGAAATGCAAAACACACAAGATGATAGACGGAATGCTGCACATTGGCAAACATTCACCCCCAGTCACAGATCTGGGTTTAATCCATCGTTATTTTGCTTCACCACGCCACCCCAGTTCAGACATAGCCATATGCAAATCAGTCTTGACCCTGTGCCTCATGGGAACAGTCCAGACCGAACTGCCAAGCCATGTCTTCCCTGGACCGGAATCAAGCATCCTAGGACCGGTTTCAGGCTATCAGCCTTCAACAGCCAGGATAGCTTGACTCCAGTGGTGTAGTGAGCACGGGACCCACGTCTGGGCATTCCCTTCCCACATAGGGCGAAATGCAAAACACACAAGATGATGGACGGAATGCTGCACATTGGCAAACATTCACCCCCAGTCACAGATCTGGGTTTAATCCATCGTTATTTTGCTTCACCACGCCACCCCAGTTCAGACATAGCCATATGCAAATCAGTCTTGACCCTGTGCCTCATGGGAACAGTCCAGACCGAACTGCCAAGCCATGTCTTCCCTGGACCGGAATCAAGCATCCTAGGACCGGTTTCAGGCTATCAGCCTTCATCAGCCAGGATAGCTTGACTCCAGTGGCGTAGTGAGCACGGGACCCACGTCTGGGCATACCCTTCCCACATAGGGCGAAATGCAAAACACACAAGATGATGGACGGAATGCTGCACATTGGCAAACATTCACCCCCAGTCACAGATCTGGGTTTAATCCATCATTATTTTGCTTCACCACGCCACCCCAGTTCAGACATAGCCATATGCAAATCAGTCTTG
The DNA here is from genome assembly GCA_963921515.1 of Calotriton arnoldi. NCBI lineage: Eukaryota > Metazoa > Chordata > Amphibia > Caudata > Salamandridae > Calotriton > Calotriton arnoldi. The sequence continues at coordinate 572 of CAWUFW010031325.1, read as the reverse complement.
ACCCTGTGCCTCATGGGAACAGTCCAGACCGAACTGCCAAGCCATGTCTTCCCTGGACCGGAATCAAGCATCCTAGGACCGGTTTCAGGCTATCAGCCTTCATCAGCCAGGATAGCTTGACTCCAGTGGCGTAGTGAGCACGGGACCCACGTCTGGGCATACCCTTCCCACATAGGGCGAAATGCAAAACACACAAGATGATGGACGGAATGCTGCACATTGGCAAACATTCACCCCCAGTCACAGATCTGGGTTTAATCCATCGTTATTTTGCTTCACCACGCCACCCCAGTTCAGACATAGCCATATGCAAATCAGTCTTGACCCTGTGCCTCATGGGAACAGTCCAGACCGAACTGCCAAGCAATGTCTTCCCTGGACCGGAATCAAGCATCCTAGGACCGGTTTCAGGCTATCAGCCTTCATCAGCCAGGATAGCTTGACTCCAGTGGCGTAGTGAGCACGGGACCCACGTCTGGGCATACCCTTCCCACATAGGGCGAAATGCAAAACACACAAGTTGATGGATCCTCTGTGCATATGCCAGTTCAAACCGGCTCAGGGGCTACCTG
>CAWUFW010031324.1:0-15733 GCA_963921515.1 Calotriton arnoldi | reverse complement strand
AAGTTATAAGTTATCAAATCACAGTAATAGCACAAATACATGTTTGGGCCCTAGGGGCGTACCAAACCATATACCAATAAAGTGGTATGCGAACCACGACTGAACTAGACACTAGGCCTAGAGCCTCTAGAAGTGCTTGGACCACAAGGAACCACCCAAGGTAGTGACACAGGGGACCTACGGGAGACGCGTGCAGTGTAAATACACAACCGCGATACACCGTTGACTTCTATGGAGAAAGTCGGGATCGGGAAATTAGAGAAAAGGGACACTTAAAAGAGGACTAGGACAAAACCCTTTGAGATCTAGGACTTTGAAGAGTCTCTACCCACGGGAGCACCGGAGTACTCGTGTTACCTCACCCAGGGAAGCCGGGTGCATAGGTGCCTTTCGGGGTCGGGTTTCGTCGTCGATTCGAATGGCGATCTGCTGCAAAGTGCTGCTGGCGGCCAAGAGAAAAGTGTCCGGGTGGATCCAAGAGTGGATCGGAGTTCTGAAGAACCTGAAAGCAGAGGGGACAGAGTCTGGGTCACTAGCCAGTGACCAGGAAGGCGATGGACAGATGCCCACCGATGTCGAGTGCTTCAGGTGCGTTGACGGTCGTCTTGACTCTTCAGCCACGAGGTCCAGGAGGCGTTGTCGGCAACCAGGAGCAGGATTCGGGCTGGTACACGATGTCTGTCGAGTGCTGAGGTGTCGGCGACCGGATTGGACCCAACAAGCCTTGGCAACAGCAAGTCTCGATGAAGATGTAGATCGTTGATGGTGCAGACCAGCAAGGTCTGTGGAACTCACCCAGCAAGGGTAAGTGAGGGCAGGCCTGGAGCAACCAGGATGCCAAGTAAGAAAAGGATTGGCCTTCGTTAAGGGCTACTAGCCAACGGGCTAGCGACCGCAAAGGAGCCTCATGATGCCGCACGTGGAGCTGGCTTACAGGACACTCGTGGAGTGGGGGCCAGTGATCTTCGGTGCAAGTGGTGCTGGAGGCTAGGGCTACTCGGAGCCCAAAGCACGACTTCTTGGGAGACCCAGAAGATGATGCACTTGCAAATGTGCTTGGTGTCCAGGGGTCACGGTCTCAAGTCACCCACGATAGCCACGGGCCTCAGCTTTGCTGGGGACTCAGGGTAGCCTCGGGGAAGTCTGAGAATCCACCTCTGGTGATGCGATGACTTCGGCGTCCGACGGGAGCTTCAGAAATGCGAACCGGACAGATGCTTCTTTGGTGCCTGCCAAGCAGGGGAGTCACTCCTTGACCCCAAGGGAGATTCTTCAGTCCTCTAATCTTGTCGTAGAGCGTCGAAGGTCCAGGATTCAGTTTCAGAGTTTCATCCAGGGATAATCTAAAGTCCTAAGGACTGGGTTCCTACCTTTATTCTAAAAATAGGGGTTGGACTACTCTGTGGCCCCACATATGGGTGGGTCAGGGCAGAGGGGTGGCTACACCCCTTTCCCTTTGTCCAGTTCGCGCCAAAGCAGGGGCTGGAAGCCCCTGATCCGGTTTGAACTGGGGTATGCACAGGGACACCAAATGTGCCCCCAGTGCAGGACTTCAAAGCACACAGATGGTGCTCCCGCCCAGCCCCAATACACATTATCCTGTCTGGGGAGGTGGTCACACCTCCCTGGGACAGGAAACCTATTGTCCAGGCCTCCCCTGCCGGAGTTTCGTCCAGCAGCAGGAGGCCAGACTCTTGTCTGTGGCAGCAGCATCCATTTTGTGATGCCAGGGCTTTGGAGAGAAGTTACCGGGTTAGTCAGAGTTAACATGTCTTTCCCTCTAGAAGGGTGGAATGCTACCCCCGCCGCCAGGATTGGCGGGGGTAGTATTCCAAGATGTTTGACACCAAACACGACATGTTTAGGTGCAGCCATTCCAAAGTTAGCATTTTACCGCGAGGATATAATGCGCTTAAGAGTATATGGTCAGGCTGCACTACAAACAGCATCAGAGATGGTCTCCGAACGCTGCAGAGGGGCCCTGCTCATGCAGGGGCACCCTCTCACATAGGAACCACGCACTCTGCCTTTAGGATTGATAAGGCCTGCCTTAGGAGTGACTTATAGGTTTATATGTGTGTATGTATTTCGTGATATAGGTAACCTATATCACAGTAAGGGGTGCATGCACCACCTTACCCAGGCTGCAGTAGCAGACCTGTGGTGTCAGGTTGGATGGCCTTCCAGGGGTGGCATAATACATGCTGCAGCCCCTGGCAGGCCTCTGAGGTACCTATGCCCTTGGTACATAGTATACCATATACTAGGGACTTATAAGGGCACTCCAGATCCCAATCAGTGATGTGCCTAAGGCACGTGGAAACCATTTTAGAGAGGAAGCAGCTAGGCTGGGGTTCTGATTAGCAGGGCCCCAGCCAGACTAATGTCGAAAAACAGTGAAGCATCAGCAAAAAGTGGGGGTACCCCTGTGAAGCAGATCCTACTCTCCTACAAGGGTGGTGCCAGAAAGACGAAACGCAAATTCACAGAAAAAGAGCTTTGCACACTGGTTGAGGAATGTGTGGCCAACAATGATGATTTTGTTTAGAAAAACATCAGTATTGATACCAGAAGCCAACAAGAGGTAGATATGGCTACCTGTTCTATAGAGGATTAATGCTGTGAATGAAAAACACTGTGCCATTGAAGGAATAATGTAAAAGGTGGTATGGCCATGGTCAAAATGAAGGAGAGGGAGTTTAGACGAATGAGGGAGGGTGGTAACACAGAAGGAGGCATTCAACTGAATCATTACAAACTCACATGGAGAAGCTTATTGTACCCACCTTAAACCTGAGGCACTTTCCACAATGAAGCAGTGTCTGGAATGAGCAGTATTGAAACATCAGTACCACCACCTACAGCCATGGGTAGGTGAACACCACATTTAATAAAAGTACTCTATCATAAAATTGTACAAATCCACACAAATCAAGTGTGCATGAGTACCATCATGAAAACTGTCAGGAGATATTGTTACTCTAGAAATGTCATGGGTTCCTTATAGTCACATCAATGTGTTGCAATGTATAAGTTAGCCCCAAAGTCCACCCTTGTCCAAATGACTAAAATCATTTATCAAAACAATTTCATTCCACTTATTAGCTAACATGTATTGATCATTAACATGTATTGAGGCACTTGCAATATAACTGAAAGCAAGCAATAAGCAGTTCATTTTCCTACAGACAACCCAACTCTCCAGTATGTCGAAACTGAAGACTTGGAAGAAGTACAGCAGGAAACTGAAATAGAAGAAGCCGGTGGACTGCCAGACAAGACTGTCCAAACATGATAGGATGCACGTATAGGGTCAAAAGGAGTCAGGTGCCTATGCCAACTCAAACAACCTGCTGAAAATTCACAATGACAACAAAAGCCACTGGCAATTGAGAGACAGACACTTAAGTAAGCCTGGCCGGAGTTACCAGAGTTCCACTATGCGGAACTCCGCGAACGTGACAAAAATCTCCGCCAAGCTACGCAGAGTTCTGCGAGCGGTAGAGTGGGTTACCTCGCGCCGTTCTCACTTATTTTTAGTGCCGGGTGTTTATCCTGTGCTGCAAAATCAGTGCGAACACCATCTCGCACAGTGCAAGAGGGCGCTGCTTCTTTCTGCTGCTCGAGTAGAAGTTCTACTCAAGCCGCAGCTTCCTCAACTCGAACAGAAGGTTTCTCAACATGAGCGGTAGCGACCATCCACGACCGCCTGCATTGACAAATCTCGCTGGGTCGTGGTCTAGAGCTGGATTTTCCTCACTCGCGCTCTCCAACTTACCCTTTTTCAGAACGCCGCGAGTTCCGCAGAGTGTGAAAAAATCTGCAAACTCCGCGAACGGAGCAGAGTTTACCGCCCAGGCTTACACTTAAGTAGATGTTGCGCTGCAGACAGATGATGAGGCATTACTGAAAACAAAGGAGATGGCGATATTTCAATAACAGTCCAGCTTTCGGTCATAGAAACATCTAATATGAGTGCTCAACACCAACACCTAAATGCCTTGTATGTTGAATGAATGGTGGAACTGGCAAACAAAAAGGGTAACAGGCTGTGTGACATTCCATCAATGAGAGGCACAGTTCCCCTTCAAATGAATTGCGGTTCTGGACTGAGGCACTTACAGCACTCTGTAGTACGTTGATGGATTAATGTACTTTGGAGGTGGGTGAACTGGCTGGCCAATTCAGTTACTCTGGTGGGCCAAACATCCAACCTTCAAGTAAAGGTGGGCCATTGCAGTGGAGAAGTGGCCAGGGTGTTGGAGCAGTAGTGATGTAGGTACCACAAAATTGCAGCTTTAATCCTCTAGCCCATTCCCGCCTGTACATGCCAAATACCAAATAAGCATTAGGTGTAGGCACACAGATGGGGGGAAGGGGAAGTGGAATTCAGAGATAAAAATACATTTCCTGGAAGACACCTTCAGTGAGCAGTCTTCTGGTTCTCTGGAAACCCTCAGCAGTTTTTATGCATCTTTTACCCTGATGCAGAGTGGTGGTTTGATGATCATCATATGAATTGTTTACTTAACAATTAAGCAATTGTACACATTGTCATAACCATAGAAACAAAAGCTACACTTGGAGTCAAATTAAATTGATTACTATCATTGAATTTGTTAGGCTCCACATAACAGTTAATTCAAGAAAGATAAGACTGTCTATCTGAGTAACAAATGCCCTGCACATAACACAGGACTGAAGCGTGCTCAGCATTCAAAGATCTCAACATCCAGCACAGAACACAACATGCAAGTTTTAGGTTTATGATGTTAACATACAAAATGCTGTTAGTATGCTGGAAATAGATTTCTAGTAAAAGCACTTTAAAAATACCACGAGCAAAACTCAAAACTCATTAATCAAAAGACCCGCCTAAGATATTTTAAAAATAAAAATCAGATTCCTAGCCAATCAGGAACTGTTTCCAAATGTAAGATATTTCTTAATCGAATGCAGTGAAGTACAGAACATGGGGCAAAATAACTTTATGGTGTCAGTCAAGGAATAAAATTACTGGGGCGGATACAATTTTTAGGAAAATCTGATTTGGAAAGTCCCAGTGGAAATACAGGAGGTCTGAACAAGAAGCGTGCATGTTTGTTTTAGCTCATGGTAAATAGTGCCGGTGTTGTATCCTTTTACTTCCTTGTATTTACGTTTACTTGATTGTCATGTGTTTGGCTCCAGTTGGTGTTCTGTTATTGTCTGATGTGCCATTCCTTTCTTGTGCTCCAACTGTTACCTGCAAGCTGTAGCCTGGCGATTGGTGCCTCATGTTGGAGATAGGTGAGGTTCGTACGATTCTAGACTTAAAGACCACTAGCTCAGATTTACAACTACTTTCATTGGTGTGGTCATTTAGCATACTACAGCCTGGCCTTACTATGGGCCGGTTGTACTGTAAGTATCTTTGGTGATATGGGCAAAGTGGTCCCACACACGCCAGATCAGTGTGGTGCCTCCTGAGGATCCCCTCAGGGAGTCCATGCCCCTTGTCGTCTGTCTTGTGGGTCGTATGGCCTGAAACAAATTTGTCCAACCTAGGACTCCATTTTGTCTTAGGCCAACTTGGAAAATGGGGGCCTTTTACTTCCTAGATTCTAAAATATGGTGGAAAGTACATATGTCACATCCCTTTGACCCGTAAATGTGTCATGTCCTCCCAGTAGTGCCATACAAAAGGCGTCATATCCTCCCAATAGTGATAAAATTAAAGTTTCTTGGGCAGCAACTGTCTGGATCAGGTTCCTTTTCCAAGTTCAAATAGCAGCTATAAACCAAACACTGTAGTCTGTATTGACTCATTATCACCTTAATAGTACATCTAGCTGATGTTTGTGATTGTGTCAATACAATCCCTAAGAAAGATAAGAGGGATTTGTTTACTATAAAAACTCTCTGAAATCACGATCAAATTGTAGAGACCTTCGCCCCAGAGTATTGCACCAGATGCTGCCCGAAATACTCCTGACAGAACCTGCCAGATCGACGGGCTGCCGCCGTATCCAGTCCCGTGCTGAATGCTAAATAACACGCAGAGAGGAGAGGAGCTGAGCCCAGCTGTTGTGTGTTTTATTTCAAGAGAACATTCAGTTCCAGCTCTACTGATAACCACAGTACTTTGCTGTAAACAGGGATCCAATGCATCTTCTCCCCAAAAACTCTGGATGCAAGTTATTCTACTTCATGCTCTTATAGTGTATGTAGCACATAGAAGTAGATGTTAGGGTGTTCATATTATTCTCATTTTTGGTCATGTGCCTCATTGCTATATTAACCATATTGTGGGTGGTGACTTTTTATGTGCTAAGCAACAGAACTAAAATGTTGAAACAAACACTTTTAAGCATAAAGTGCCCCTTAAGTAGTGCAACGTTTATGTGTGATACTGTAAAGATTAAAATTGGGTTTGAGTTACCACCTCCTCTCTGAAACTTTTCTGGGACTGTAAGTAACCTAGAAAAAACTGACACCACATCAACCAGAGAGTTGAGTGAGGTTGTGTGGGGCTACAACAACCTGGACTTTCACATTTAACCATTGGTGCACTGAACTTAGTTCATGCATTCGTGGGCAGGAAAGTCAGATCTTGTATAATTAAGCTTAAAGACTTTACGCAACATATACTCCTGTTACCCTCGGGTATTGATTCATCAAAATGCCAGGGGTAGTGGAAGTGACATCACACACTCTTTCATCTCAGTGACATCACAGGAAGTGTCATCTTATAACCTTTGAACCTTAATCTTCCCAGGAAGTTGGGCTGCATGATCTTAACCCTGATGATACCACCACATTTGACATCACTGAAGTACCATAATAACTGCATGCTTAAAATAACAACAGAACACAGACAAATGTTGGTGTGTCTGTTTTAGTCACCACTTATAATTTATTTAGGGTACTGACATGAAATGCAATGGGAGCTTTAGCAATTTCTTTTTCACTTAGATGAAAAATGATGGGCATATTTATAAGATCTGAGGAAGACGAAGAGTAATTTCAGTGAGGAAAGTGTCAACAAGGGACAATATGGTTAAGACTGTCATGCAGTGCAGTGCAGCTAGACACTCTGCTGCGCTGCACTGCCATGTGTGCAAGTGAAAGGGCAAGAATGTCTCAGATGTTAACTCATACATCATGTTAGACCTGGCACCATTGGCGTGGGTCTCCCTTCCATCTTTCGCTTTTTGTCTCCTCTGTGTTTGCTGGTGTTAGATGCTCTGGGCGCTGTGCCACTGCCATTCAGTGCTACAGCGCGAATGCTCCCCATTGTAAATTAACTGGATGAATTGGTATTCCCATAATTGGCTCATTTGATTTACCTGTTAGTCCCGAGTATAGTGCACCATGCGTGCCCCGGGCTGGTAGACCGAATGCTGCTGGTGGGCCTGCAGCGCTGATTGCGCCACCCATATAAGCAGCGCGTAAAGTGTGTCTCAGACCTGCCATCGCAGAGTCTGTGCGCAGTCCAGAACTGCCATTCTTTGACGGTAAAGTGAGCCCACTTCCCAGTCCCTCAACCTTCCCTTGGCATCATGTAAGTCATCCCTATGGCAGGGTGCGTTGTATGTGAAAGGTAGGACCTGCCTTGGTCTGTGTGGCATGTCCTGATAGTGAATTACACTCCATTGCGTTTTTCACTATGGCAAGGCGATCTGTTCCCTTAGGCCAGAATGGGCAGTTTTGATTATTACATCTTATAATCCTAGCTGACCCAAGGAACAGGTTTGGAAAGTCGAATTTAGTATGCCTGAGCTCAGAATATTAAAATACATCTTTTAGTGAGGATTATTTTTATATTCTGCATTTGAAAATAACACTTCTAGGAAGTAGGTATTTTCTTGCCTAAGTCGTCCAGTGTGCTCTGCTGTTATGTGTATTGGATGTCTGGTCTTGGAGGGTCAGGGCAGGCTGAGCCCGACCTAGGTTGAAGAGCGGAATCTGCAGCTGGAGTATGGGGAGGGGTGACCCTTTGGTCTGAGCAGGGCTGGGCCTGGCAAGGTGAATGATGGCTCCAGCCCCCACTGTGCGTCTGATGGCAGACCCCCTCTTCCTCAAAGGCAGGATGCCGTCTCGTAAATAAAGTGCTCCAGGACCACATCGAACTGATTCTGGCTGGGTTCATTGACTTGTGACTTTTGAGAACAAAGACCTGTGGGGTATAAAGATCTGGGCCGAAACCCCTAGAGGGGGTGTTACTTCTGGATGTCAAGACGAACCTCTGTCCGTGTAACGAGAGGAAAAGGACTTTGAAACTTTCATCCATCTTGCTGAAGCAACTACCCAAGGGCCTGATTTGAGCTTGCCTCCTACTGAAGTCTCAGGGACATTAGACTTCAACCATCAGCCTTCTGAATTCCTATTGAGAGGGGTTCTACTCGCAGGTGAGGCCTCTGTCGAGAATTCCAGAGCCTGTGGGTCTACTGCGGGGAACGTGGGCTGAGAATCATCGCTATCGCTATTGTGGGCTGATGCAGCTGAGGAGCTGTTGCCGCTGAGAGCCCGCATCTGTCTGTGCTACGGGAATCATCGCTATCGCTATTGTGGGCCGCTGCAGCTGAGGAGCTGTTGCCGCTGAGAGCCCGCATTTGTCTGTGCTACGAGAATCATCGCTATCGCTATTGTGGGCTGCTGCAGCTGAGGAGCTGTTGCCGCTGAGAGCCCGCATTTGTCTGTGCTACGACAATCATCGCTATCGCTATTGTGGGCCGCTGCAGCTGAGGAGCTGTGGCCGCTGAGAGGCCGCCTTTAATCACCGCCTCAGGATCATCGTGAGTGCACGCCGCGGACCGCTGCAGCTGGGAGCTGCGGCCTCTGCGAGTCCGCCTGTCATCATCGCGGCTTCCTCCCGAAGCTGCGTGCCGTGCCCCTTTAAACCTCAGGTACATTGTGCATCACCGGGTCGCGTAGACCTCGGCCTCAAACTAAGTTCGTTTCACCCGCTTTAGAGTGCTTTATTGCCTTTTCAGTGAACTTATATTTACGTGCATTGTGGCTTGTTGATCGTCTTCGAGCCTTGTGTTAAACTGATATAAAGCTACTCATTTTTCTATAGTTACTGGTGGGGTGTCCCTTTGTGGTGTCTTCACTGCGTTATTGTGTATGGTCACGAATGCTTCACACACTGCCTCTGAGATAGGCCTGTCTGCTCGTGCTACGTTACCACAGGGTTGAGCAGGGGTTATCAAAGGGTGTAGCCCCCTTACTCTGACTTAGGAAGAAGGGTCCCTTCTTGGACATTGGCACCAGCCATTGCCAACCAGATATCCCCATTTCTAACATTGGTGGCAGCGGTGAGGATCAGGACTTGCATTTGTGATCCACATACAATAACTGGTGTACACTACTAGTGAGTGCAGACCTAAACGCAACCACATACGTTGTTGCTCTTGTTCTATTTACGTTGTTGATCTTGTTCTATTTACGTTGTTGATCTTGTTCTATTTTTGATCGTAATTGCCAGTTATGTCTACAATGGGTAAGCCAGCATCCAATGCTTCGGAGGATCTCACCTTTGAGGAAGAGAGGTTAGAAACCTACACTGCCAAACAGCTAAAGTCTTTTTGCAAGCAATTCACCGTCCGTATTGCAGGCCTCTCTAGGAAGGAGGAGTACCAGAAGGCGCTAAAGGCCTGGTGGGAGGCGAGGGAGTCCCCCGGGAATGGGGGAGAGCCTGGGGACGGGGAGAGAATGCCGGAGGGCAGCAGGATGACGAAGTGGAATTAGTGGGAGGTAAAGCACTTTCCAGTCCAGGTACTAGCGTGTCCTCAAAGGGCCTGTCTCCAGAAGAGAAGGAGGACAGGCAGAGAGATAGGAGGCATAGTTTGGAGATGGCCAAATTAGAAGGTCAGAAGGACCTAGAGAGTAAAAAGTTGGATATTGAGAATAACCGGTTGGCATTCGAACTTGAGAAAATGAAACTGGAGCATGAGAGAGTATTGAGGGAGCTGGAGATCAAGGCTAAGAGTTTAGAGATCTCCCCCTCTGGTGGCAGCATACCTTTAGTACCTACCGAGAGTAGAGTTTATATACCCAAGGATGTCATCAAGGATTTCCAAAGAGTGAGGATATTGGGCAATGGTTTGCTGCCTATGAGATAGCAATGGTGTCCCACCGGGTCCCTGAGAAGGATTGGGGAGTGGGGTTGTGGGGACGCTTTGTGAGTGATGGGAGGGATACTGTTAGAACTGGGGGTCTCTAGTTGGCAGAGGTAGGTACCTTTGTCCAAATAGGGACCCTTGCTTCTAGTCAGGGTAAGGGGGTACACTCCTGAAATAACCCCTGCTCACCCTCTTGGTAGCTTGGCACGAGCAGACAGGCTTAGTTCAGAGGCAGTGTGTAAAGCATTTGTGAACACATACAGTAATCCAGTGACAACACTACAAATGGACACCACACAGGTTGTATTATAAAAATAAGTATCTTTTATATAGATTTACCACAAGACCATAAACGACAAAAATAATCCACAATACTGTACTTTAAAGATGGTAGAATTAGCTTGAGTCTCTTTAAATGAAAATGCGACACTTTGAGTTCAATGTACCTTAAGATGCGTAACGCAGGGCAACGAAAAGTGTTGCAGGGAAGGTGATGCGGTAGTCCCTTACACGCAAGGACGGTGATGTGTTGAAGATCTGGTGCAAAAGAAACAAAGTGGCGTCTTCTTGAGGTTGCGACAACGAAGAGGTGATGCGTGCACGCCCGACGGCCGTGCGGCGATTTCGGTGAGTCTTTGGAGCCGCGACAGGCCCTGCGACACGCTTCCCTGGCGATGCGACGGCGTCTGATGCGAGGTCGACAATCTTCTCCTGGGATGCGGGGCGCGCCTCGTGTTGCGATGCGTCGGCATCTGATGCAAGGTCGATGCTCTGCCCCGGGGATGCGACGGCGTCTGATGCGACGGTGACACTCTTATCCGGTGCTGCGAGGCACTTCGAAGGATGCGGCGCGCTTCTTCGGGGATGCGCCGGCGTCTGATGCGCTGGCGACACTCTTCTCCGGCGATGCGAGACTCAGCGGCTGCGGCGACACGCTTCTTCGTGTTGAGTCGCGCTTCCAGCTCCCAGAGACACGCAAGTGTGTCACAAGGTCCAAATTCCCAGCAAGGGAATACAGGGGGAGCTGGTGGGTGAAGTCTGTTGTCCCTGAGACTTCAGCAGGAGGCAAGCTCTAAAATCAAGCCCTTGGAGATCCTTCACAAGTTGATGAAAGTACACACAAAGTTCATGTAGGAGAGTAGGATCTGCCTCTTATGTTGCCCCCACTTTTTTTCCTGATGTTTACACTGGTTTCTGGCTATAGTCTGGCTGGGACCCTGCCAATCAGGGCCCCAGCCTCTCTGTTCTCTCTAAACGATTTGGAGTGCACTCTAGGTGCACTAGTGATTGGATACTGTGGTACCTTATGAGTCCCTAGTATATGGTACCTTAGGTACCAAGGGCATAGGTACTTCACAGGCCTACCAGGGGCTGAAGCATGTATTATGCCACCCCTGGGAAGCAGACTAAATCTGACACCACAGGCCTGCTACTGCAGCCTGGGTGAGGAGGTGCTAGTACCTCTCACTGAGATATAGGTCCCCTATATCTCTCCTGCACACACATTGAGACTTATCAGTCACCCCTAAAGCAGGCCCTATCAATCCTGAGGGCAGGGTGCTTAGTTTCCATGTGAGGGGGTGCCTCTGCCTGAGCAGGACCCCTCTGCAGCTCTCAGAGTCTATTCTCTGGGGCTGTTTGTGAATGCAGCCAAACCATATACTCTTAAGTGCATTATATCCTCGCGGTAAATGCTAACTATGGAATGGCTGCATCAAAACATGTTGTGTTTGGTGTCAAACACTTTGGAATCATACCCCCACACCAGTAACTGGTGTAGGAGTATGATCCCACCCTTCTAGAGGGATAGACATGTAGCTACTGTGGAAACGCGGTAGAATCCTGAAGAGCCCTGGCATCACAAAATGGATGCCACCAGTCACAGACACTGGGCTGCCCTCCTGCTGATGACCGACACTCACAGTGGAGGAGGCCCAACAATAGGTATCCTGTCCCAAGGGGTGTGACCACCTCCCAGACAGGGTTTAGTGTATTGGGGCTGGGTGGGTGCACTCCTAGAGTGCTTTGAAGTCCTGCACTGGGGGAGCAGAAGGCTCCTCTGTGCATATGCCAGTTCAAACCAGCTCAGGGGCTACCTGCCCCTGCGCTGGCGGGAAACTGGACAAAGGGAAGTGGGTGTAGCCACCCCCTCCCCTGACCCTCCCATAGGTGGGGTCATAGAGCTAGTCCCTCCCTTTCTTTCAGTATAAGAGGGGGAACCTGTGCATTGCAACCCAGATACCCCTGGACGATGCTCTACAAGAAGAATCCTGGACCTTCGACGTTCCACTACCTTTGGAAGACTGAAGAATCTCCCTTGGAGTCAAGGAGGCACCAAAAACGACAATGACGGTCGCAAACTATGCCGCTCCGGCCGGAGCCCGAAGTCCCTGCAGCCCAGGAAGAGAATTTCCTGACTTCTCCAAGGCCATCGTGAGTCCCCAGTGAAGCTGAGGCAAGTGGACCCCATGAGCAACGAGGAACCGCAGACCCTGGGTACCGTGCACAATTGTCGAGTGCAACCCCTTCACGACGTTCTATGAACTTGTGCTTTGGACCACGTGTGGTCCCAGCCTCTAACAGAGATCCCTCCCAAAATCAGAGGCCTACACTGTCCCGAGTGACCGTGGGCCCCTGTTGAGTGCATCCGCCAGAGGCGTCTTCGCAATCCCTTGCCAGCCGGCTTGTGGGTCCCCAGAAGACTTTCCAAAGAAACCAAAGGGCTCCCCTGGTTTCTCCAGGCCTGCCCTGACCTACCTTTGCTGGGTTAGTTCCTCAGACCTTGCTGGTCTGCACCATTGACTTTTTCTTTCCACCACGAGACTTGCTGCTACCAAGGCTTGTTGGCTCCAATTGGGTCGCCGACACCGCAGTCAGCTGCAGACTTTGTGGGACACGCTGAATCCAGCTCTTGGCCGTCCTTGACGCCTCCTGGACCTCGTGGTCGAAGAGTCAAGACACCAGTGAACGACCTGAATCTGTCGACGACGGTGGGCATTCATCTTCCTTCAAAGGGGTCCTATGCTAATTAAATAAACAAAGCAATCCCGTGCATGCATTGAGAAAACAACAATAAATACAATGAATAGTTTTGTCTTTTTATTCTCAAAATATCAAACGGTATCACAGAATTTTATCTTATATTACAAAAAAAGAGATACATATAACTAAAAAACAATGAGAAAAACACAATGAATAAAGTACCCCACACACAATCATCATTCATACATGCACACTCATACATTTCACATGAGCTCTTTTCATCCAACAAACATACATAACAAATCATCCAAAGTTAAAAGGAAGCCAGCAAGGTAAATGAATGTTCTGATAAAGTGGTCCAGATGGAAGATAGAAAATCTCTTCAGGCTTTAGAAAGACCAACGCCGACGCGCGTTTCGGTGGGAACCCTACTCCCGGGCCACACCTTCCTCAGGGCAAGTCATAAACAGTGAATTAGATGGCGTGGGACACTCAATTAACCTATAATAATATGAATATAGATATATAATTTTTTTCAATGCTATAAGGCAGACTTGACATCATGAACAATGCATGCACGAGAAGCTTAAGCAAATATGATATCAGAGGATACATAGATAAAAGTACGACAGCAATGGTCAGAAAGACAAAGTCAAGGAAATGTGCATCATAGAGAACAAAAATAAACAGACAGACAGACTGATAAAGAAACAAGCAGTTCAGAGAGAAAAATATATCATCAAAAGATTTAGTGACAGTGGTACTAGAGACCTCAGAAAAAATAAAAACCAACCACCAAGCAAGAACTATTCATCAAGATTATCGCAATATATACAAATACCACGTGAGACTAATCCAATGAAGGGTGAGTATTCTGTTAGATAAAGACCCCACACCATAAAAATAAGAATATCAACATACCTATTGAGGTATTCAGAACAGAACATAATCCAACAGCAACATGATAAAAAAATAACCAGATCGGTCTATGGGTTCTCAAAGGATGCAACCTTTATCTATATGGGGCGGACAAGCAAGCCACAATTAGCAATAGACAACACACAATTATGATCAACACCAGATGATAGGTAGGGCCTAATATAAACCTACCAAATAATGTAGGCCCAGATAAATGTTAGGCGAAGACTCACAAACATAAAGCTTCAGCCAGTTTGCTCTTGATAAGAATTCTTATGCGAGACGCAGAATCGATGTGGATCTTAAAGGAAATACCAGAGAATGGAAATTACAAGAATCCTAAAATGATTTATGGCAAACCACTGTGGCAACTTTAAAATAATAAGCACACCACAGCGTGTGGCTAAATATTATAAAGATACTCCCACATATCCTAACTCAGGGGTAGATGTAATTTATAGCAACAAGCACTCGATACGAAAAGCGATCCTTTAAAACCCAGGGACATTCAAACAGCTAGTGGGCCCACAGTGGTTTGCCATAAATCTTTTTAGGATTCTTGTAATTTCCATTCTCTGGTATTTCCTTTAAGATCCACATCGATTCTGCGTTGCATCCTTTGAGAACCCATAGACCGATCTGGTTATTTTTTTATCATGTTGCTGTTGGATTATGTTCTGTTCTGAATACCTCAATAGGTATGTTGATATTCTTATTTTTATGGTGTGGGGTCTTTATCTAACAGAATACTCACCCTTCATTGGATTAGTCTCACGTGGTATTTGTATATATTGCGATAATCTTGATGAATAGTTCTTGCTTGGTGGTTGGTTTTTATTTTTTCTGAGGTCTCTAGTACCACTGTCACTAAATCTTTTGATGATATATTTTTCTCTCTGAACTGCTTGTTTCTTTATCAGTCTGTCTGTCTGTTTATTTTTGTTCTCTATGATGCACATTTCCTTGACTTCGTCTTTTCTGACCATTGCTGTCGTACTTTTATCTATGTATCCTCTGATATCATATTTGCTTAAGCTTCTCGTGCATGCATTGATCATGATGTCAAGTCTGCCTTATAGCATTGGAAAAAATTATATATCTATATTCATATTATTATAGGTTAATTGAGTGTCCCACGCCATCTAATTCATTGTTTACGACTTGCCCTGAGGAAGGTGTGGCCCGGGAGTAGGGTTCCCACCGAAACGCGCGTCGGCGTTGGTCTTTCTAAACCCTGAAGAGATTTTCTATCTTCCATCTGGACCATTTTATCAGAACATTCATTTACCTTGCTGGCTTCCTTTTAACTTTGGATGATTTGTTATGTTTGTTTGTTGGATGAAAAGAGCTCATGTGAAATGTATGAGTGTGCATGTATGAATGATGATTGTGTGTGGGGTACTTTATTCATTGTGTTTTTCTCATTGTTTTTTAGTTATATGTATCTCTTTTTTGTAATATAAGATAAAATTCTGTGATACCGTTTGATATTTTGAGAATAAAAAGACAAAACTATTCATTGTATTTATTGTTGTTTTCTCAATGCATGCACGGGATTGCTTTGTTTATTTAATTAGCATAGGACCCCTTTGTGGGCCTTTATAATCCTTGAATGGGTGGGTAGTTCCTCCTTTCTTGTACTGTTTACCTGATCCCCTATTCTACCCACCCCTATCTTTTGTAGGGGTCCCTCCTTTTCTTGGTCATTCATCTTCCTTGCCCCGGTC
>CAWUFW010031323.1:0-15733 GCA_963921515.1 Calotriton arnoldi | reverse complement strand
TACCACCACCAATACCACTCACCACCAATACCACCACTACCAATACCACCACCACCAATACCACCACCACCAATACCACCACCAATACCATCACCACCACCAATACCACCACCACTACCACCATCACCACCAATACCACCAACAATACCACCACCACCAATACCACCACTAACATCACCACCACCACCAATACCAATACCACCACCTCCACCAATACCACCACCAATACCACCACCACCAATACCAACACCAATGCCACCACCAATACCACCACCAATACCACCACTACCAATATCACAACCACCAATACCACCACCAATACCACCAATAATACCACCACCAATACCACCACAACCACCACTACCACCTGCACCAATACCACCACCACCAATACCACCACCACCAGCACCAATACCACCACCACCACCAATACCACCACCACCAATACCACCACCAATACCACCACAACCACCACCAATACCACCACCACCAATTAAATACTACCACCACCAAAACCAATACCACCACCACCACCAATACCACCAGCACCGATACCACCACCACCAATACCACCACCACCAATACCACCACCACCACCAATGCCACCACCACCAATACCACCACCACCAATACCACCACCACCACTACCACCAATACCACCAGCACCAATACCACCACCACCAATACTACCACCACCAATACCACCACCACCACCACCAATACCACCACCACCACCACCAATACCACCACTACCAAAACTACCACCACTAATACCACCACCAATACCACCAATACCACCACCAATACCACCACCACCAATACCTCCACCACCAATACCAATACTACCACCACCAAAACCAAAACCACCACCAATAGCAATACCACCTCCAATACCAATACCACCACCAATACAAATGCCACCGCCAATACCAATACCACCTCCACCAATACCACCACCACTAATACAACTACCACCAATACCACCACCAAAACTACCAATACCACCAACAATACCACCACCATTACCACCACCACCAATACCACCACCACCACCAATACCACCACCACCTGTACCACTACCACTACCAATAGCACCACCACCACCAATACCATCACCACCACCAATACCACTACCACCACCAATACCAATACCACCACCATCAATAGCACCAATACCACCACTACCACCAATACCACCACCAATACCATCACCACCACCAATACCACCACCAATACCACCATCACCACCAATACCACCACCAATACCACCACCACCAATACCACCACTAATGTCACCACCATCACCAATACCACCACCTCCTCCAATACCACCACCACCAATATCACAACTACCAATACCACCACCAATACCACAAATACCACCAGCACCAATACCACCACCAACAATACCACCACCAATACCACCACCACATCCAATACCACCACCAATACCACCAATACCACCATCACCAATATCACAACCACCAATACAACCACCAATAACACCAATAATACCACCACCAATACCACCACAACCACCACTACCACCAGCACCAATACCACCAGCACCAATACCACCACCACCAATACCACCACCACCAATACCACCATCACCAATACCACCACCAATTCCACCACAACCACCACCAATACCACTACCACCAATACAACCACCACCTATACCACCACCACCACCACCACCAATACCACCAATACCAAAACCACCACCACCAATACCAATACCACCACCACCAATACCACCACCCATACCAATACCACCACCAATACCAATACCCCAACTAATACCAATACCAATACCAATACCACCACCACCACCAATTCCAATGCCACAGCTAATACCAATACCACCAATACCAATACCACCACCTCCAATACCACCACCACCAATACCACCACCAATACCACCATCACCACCAATACCACCAATGCCACCACAACCACCAATTCCACCACCAATACCATCACCACCATCAATACAACAACCAATACCACCATCACCACAAATAACACCACCACCAATGCCACCACCAATACCACCACTAATACCACCACCATACCACCACCACCAATACCACCACCACCACCACCAAGATCACCACCACCAATACCATCACCACCACCAATACCATCAATATCACCACCACCACTACCAACACCACCACCACTACCACCAGCACCAATACCACCAGCACCAATACCACCAATACCACCACCAATACCACCACCACCACCAATACCACCATCACCAATACCAACACCATCAATACCACCACCACCAATACCACCAATACCACCACCAATACTACCACCACCAATTCCACCACCACCACTAATACCACCACCACTACCACCAATACCACTATCACCAATAGCACCACCACCACCAATACCACCACCAATACCACCAATACCACCACCAATACCCCCACCACCAATACCACCATCAGCACCAATACCACCACCAACAATACCACCAATACCACTACCACCAATACCACCAATACCACCAATACCACCACAATCACCAATACCACCACCAATACCATCACCACCACCAATACAACCACCAATACAACCATCACCACCAATACCACCACAAATATCACCACCACCAATACCACCACCAATACCACCACTAATACCTCCACCACCATCAATACCACCACCACCAGTACCACCACAACCACCAATATCATCACCACCAATACCACCACCACCCATACTACCACCACCACCAATACAACCATCACCACCAATACCACCACAAATATCACCACCACCAATACCACCACCAATACCACCACTAATACCTCCACCACCATCAATACCACCACCACCAGTACCACCACAACCACCAATATCATCACCACCAATACAACCACCACCAATACCACCACCAGTACAACCACCACCAATACCAATACCACCAGCACCAATACCACCACCACCAATACCACCACCACCAATACCACCACCACCACCACCACCAATACCACCACCACCAATACCACCACCAGTAATACCACCACCACCAATACCACCACCACCAATACCACCACCACCACCAATACCACCACCACCACTACCAATACCACCACTACCAATACTACCACCACTAATACCACCAGGAATACCACCAATACCACCACCAATACCACCACCACCAATACCACCACCACCAATACCAATACAACCACCACCAAAACCAATACCACCACCAATACCAATACCACCTCCAATACCAATACCCCCACCAATACAAATGCCACCGCCAATACCAATACCACCACCAATACCACCATCACCAATACCACCACCAGTAATACCTCCACCACCAATACCTCCACCACCAATACCACCACCACCAATACCACCACCACCACCAATACCACCACCACCACTACCAATACCACCACCACCAATACCACCACTACAAATACCACCACCACCAATACCACCAATACCAATACCACACCACCAATATCACCACCACCAATACCACAACCAATACCAATACCACCACCACCAAAACCAATACCACCACCAATAACAATACCAGTACCACCACCAATACCAATACCACCACCAAAACCAATGCCACCGCCAATACCAATACCACCACCAATACCATCACCACTAATACCACCACCACCAATACCACCACCAAAACCAACAATACCACCAACAATACCACCACCAATACCATCACCACCAATACCACCACCACCACCAATACCACCACCACCTGTACCACCACCACTACCAATAGCACCACCACCAACAATACCATCACCACCACCAATACCATCACCAATACCACTACCACCTCCAATACCAATACCACGTCCACCAATAGCACCAATACCACCACCACCACAACCAGTACCACCACCAATACCACCACTACCAATACCACCACCACTAATACCACCACCAATACCACCAATACCAACACCAATACTACCACCACCAATACCACCACCACCAATACCAATACCACCACCACCAAAACCAATACTACCACCAATAGCAATACCACCTCCAATACCAATACCACCACCAATACAAATGCCACCACCAATACCAATACCACCTCCACCAATACCACCACCACTAATACAACTACCACCAATACCACCACCAAAACTACCAATACCACCACCAATACCACCACCACCAATACCACCACCACCAACAATACCACCACCATGTGTCCCACTACCACTACCAATAGCACCACCACCACCAATACCATCACCACCACCAATACCACTACCACCACCAATACCATCACCTCCACCAATACAACCACCAATACCACCATCACCACCAATACCACCACAAATACCACCACCACCAATACCACCACCAATACCACCACTAATACCACCACCATCACCAATACCACCACCACCAATACAACCACCACCACCAAGATCACCACCACCAATACCACCACCACCACCACCACCACCAATACCATCAATACCACCACCACCACTACCACCACCACCACCAATTCTACCACCACCAATACCACCAATACCACCACCAATACCACCACCACCACTAATACCACCATCACCAATACCAACACCATCAATACCACCACAACCAATACCACCACCAATACCACCACCAATAGTAACACCACCAATACCACCAATACCACTAATACCACCACCACTACCAACAATACCACCACAACCACCACCAATACCACCACCACCAATACCACCACCACCAATACCACCACCAATACCACCACCACCACCAATACCACCACCACCACCAATACCACCACCAATACCACCACCAATACCATCACCACCACTAATACAACCACCACTACCACCATCACCACCAGTACCACCACCAATACCACCATCACCACCAATACCACCACCAATACCACCACCAATACCACCACCATCAATACCACCACTAACATCACCACCACCACGAATACCACCTCTTCCACCAATACCACCACCACGAATATCACAACCACCAATACCACCAATACCACCACCACCAATACCAACACCAATACCACCCCCAATACCACCACCAATACCACCACCACCAATATCACAACCACCAATACCACCACCAATACCACCAATACCACCACCAATACCACCAATACCACCACTACCACCACTAATACCACCACCACCAATTCAACCATCAGCACCAATACCACTGACACCAGTACCACCATCACCACCAATACCACCACCACCAATACCAATACCAACAAACCCACCACAACCACCAATACTATCACCACCATCAATACAACCACCAATACCACCATCACCACCAATACCACCACAAATACCACCACCACCAATACCACCACCATTTCCACCACCAATACCACCACCACCAATACCACCACTACCAATACCACCACCACCACCAATTATCACCACCACCAATACCACCACCACCAATACCTCCACCAATACCACCACCACCAATACCAATACCACTACCAATAACACCTATAGCACCACCACCAATATCACAACAACCAATACCACCACCACCACCACCACCAATACCACCACCACCACCAATACCACCACCACCAATACCACCACCACTACCACCACCACCAATACCACCAGCACTGATACCACCACCACCAATACCACCACCACCACCAATACCACCACCAATACCACCACCACCAATACCACCACCACCAATACCACCACCACTACCACCACCACCAATACCACCAGCACCAATACCACCACCACCAATACCCCCACCAATACCACCACCACCACCACCAATACCACCACCAATACCACCACCACCACTACCAATACCACCACTACCAATACTACCACCACTAATACCACCAGGAATACCACCAATACCACCACCAATACCACCACCACCAATACCACCACCACCAATACCAATACAACCACCACCAAAACCAATACCACCACCAATACCAATACCACCTCCAATACCAATACCACCACCAATACAAATGCCACCACCAATACCAATACCACCTCCACCAATACCACCACCACTAATACAACTACCACCAATACCACCACCAAAACTACCAATACCACCACCAATACCACCACCACCAATACCACCACCACCAACAATACCACCACCACCTGTCCCACTACCACTACCAATAGCACCACCACCACCAATACCATCACCACCACCAATACCACTACCACCACCAATACCATCACCTCCACCAATACAACCACCAATACCACCATCACCACCAATACCACCACAAATACCACCACCACCAATACCACCACCAATACCACCACTAATACCACCACCATCACCAATACCACCACCACCAATACAACCACCACCACCAAGATCACCACCACCAATACCACCACCACCACCAATACCATCAATACCACCACCACCACCACTACCACCACCACCACCAATAATACCACCACCAATACCACCAATACCACCACCACCACTAATACCACCATCACCAATACCAACACCATCAATACCACCACAACCAATACCACCACCAATACCACCACCAATAGTAACACCACCAATACCACCAATACCACTAATACCACCACCACTACCAACAATACCACCACCACCACCACCAATACCACCACCACCAATACCACCACCACCAATACCACCACCAATACCACCACCACCACCAATACCACCATCACCAATACCACCACCACCACCAATACCACCAATACCAATACTACCACCACCAATACCAATACCACCACCACCAATAGCAATACCAATACCACCACCACCAATACCACCACAAATACCAATACCAATACCACCACCAATACTAATGCCACCTCCAATACCAATACCAACAATACCAATACAACCACCAATACCAACACAAATACCACCACCAATACCATCACCACCACCAATACCACCACCAATGCCACCAGCACCACCAATACCACCACCACCACCAATACCACCACTAATATCACCACCACCAACAATACCACCAAAACCACCAATACCACCACCAATACCATCACCACCACCAATACCACCATCACCACCAATACCAAAACCAATACCACCACCACCAATACCACCACTAATATCACCACCACCACCAATACCACCACCTCCACCAATACCACCACCAATACCACCACCACCAATATCACAACCACCAATACCACCAACAATACCACCACCAATACCATCACCACCAATACCACCACCACCACCAATACCACCACCACCTGTACCACCACCACTACCAATAGCACCACCACCAACAATACCATCACCACCACCAATACCATCACCAATACCACTACCACCTCCAATACCAATACCACGTCCACCAATAGCACCAATACCACCACCACCACAACCAGTACCACCACCAATACCACCACTACCAATACCACCACCACTAATACCACCACCAATACCATCAATACCAACACCAATACTACCACCACCAATACCACCACCACCAATACCAATACCACCACCACCAAAACCAATACCACCACCAATAGCAATACCACCTCCAATACCAATACCACCACCAATACAAATGCCACCACCAATACCAATACCACCTCCACCAATACCACCACCACTAATACAACTACCACCAATACCACCACCAAAACTACCAATACCACCACCAATACCACCACCACCAATACCACCACCACCAACAATACCACCACCACGTGTCCCACTACCACTACCAATAGCACCACCACCACCAATACCATCACCACCACCAATACCACTACCACCACCAATACCATCACCTCCACCAATACAACCACCAATACCACCATCACCACCAATACCACCACAAATACCACCACCACCAATACCACCACCAATACCACCACTAATACCACCACCATCACCAATACCACCACCACCAATACAACCACCACCACCAAGATCACCACCACCAATACCACCACCACCACCACCACCACCACCAATACCATCAATACCACCACCACCACTACCACCACCACCACCAATTCTACCACCACCAATACCACCAATACCACCACCAATACCACCACCAATACCACCACCACCACTAATACCACCATCACCAATACCAACACCATCAATACCACCACAACCAATACCACCACCAATACCACCACCAATAGTAACACCACCAATACCACCAATACCACTAATACCACCACCACTACCAACAATACCACCACAACCACCACCAATACCACCACCACCAATACCACCACCACCAATACCACCACCACCACCACCACCAATACCACCACCACCACCAATACCACCACCAATACCACCACCAATACCATCACCACCACTAATACAACCACCACTACCACCATCACCACCAGTACCACCACCAATACCACCATCACCACCAATACCACCACCAATACCACCACCAATACCACCACCATCAATACCACCACTAACATCACCACCACCACGAATACCACCTCTTCCTTCAATACCACCACCACGAATATCACAACCACCAATACCACCAATACCACCACCACCAATACCAACACCAATACCACCCCCAATACCACCACCAATACCACCACCACCAATATCACAACCACCAATACCACCACCAATACCACCAATAATACCACCACCAATACCACGACCAATACCACTAATACCACCACCAATACCACCACCACCAATTCAACCATCAGCACCAATACCACTGACACCAGTACCACCATCACCACCAATACCACCACCACCAATACCAATACCAACAAACCCACCACAACCACCAATACTATCACCACCATCAATACAACCACCAATACCACCATCACCACCAATACCACCACAAATACCACCACCACCAATACCACCACCAGTACCACCACCAATACCACCACCACCAATACCACCACTACCAATACCACCACCACCACCAATTATCACCACCACCAATACCACCACCACCAATACCTCCACCAATACCACCACCACCAATACCAATACCACTACCAATAACACCTATAGCACCACCACCAATATCACAACAACCAATACCACCACCACCACCACCAGCAATACCACCACCACCAATACCACCACCACCAATACCACCACCACCAATACCACCACCACTACCACCACCACCAATACCACCAGCACTGATACCACCACCACCAATACCACCACCACCACCAATACCACCACCAATACCACCACCACCAATACCACCACCACTACCACCACCACCAATACCACCAGCACCAATACCACCACCACCAATACCCCCACCAATACCACCACCACCACCACCAATACCACCACCAATACCACCACCACCACTACCAATACCACCACTACCAATACTACCACCACTAATACCACCAGGAATACCACCAATACCACCACCAATACCACCACCACCAATACCAATACAACCACCACCAAAACCAATACCACCACCAATACCAATACCACCTCCAATACCAATACCACCACCAATACAAATGCCACCACCAATACCAATACCACCTCCACCAATACCACCACCACTAATACAACTACCACCAATACCACCACCAAAACTACCAATACCACCACCAATACCACCACCACCAATACCACCACCACCAACAATACCACCACCACCTGTCCCACTACCACTACCAATAGCACCACCACCACCAATACCATCACCACCACCAATACCACTACCACCACCAATACCATCACCTCCACCAATACAACCACCAATACCACCATCACCACCAATACCACCACAAATACCACCACCACCAATACCACCACCAATACCACCACTAATACCACCACCATCACCAATACCACCACCACCAATACAACCACCACCACCAAGATCACCACCACCAATACCACCACCACCACCAATACCATCAATACCACCACCACCACCACTACCACCACCACCACCAATAATACCACCACCAATACCACCAATACCACCACCACCACTAATACCACCATCACCAATACCAACACCATCAATACCACCACAACCAATACCACCACCAATACCACCACCAATAGTAACACCACCAATACCACCAATACCACTAATACCACCACCACTACCAACAATACCACCACCACCACCACCAATACCACCACCACCAATACCACCACCACCAATACCACCACCAATACCACCACCACCACCAATACCACCACCAATACCACCAATACCACCACCACCACCAATACCACCACTACCAATACCACCATCACCAATACCACCACCACCACCAATACCACCAATACCAATACTACCACCACCAATACCAATACCACCACCACCAATAGCAATACCAATACCACCACCACCAATACCACCACAAATACCAATACCAATACCACCACCAATACTAATGCCACCTCCAATACCAATACCAACAATACCAATACAACCACCAATACCACCACAAATACCACCACCAATACCATCACCACCACCAATACCACCACCAATGCCACCAGCACCACCAATACCACCACCACCACCAATACCACCACTAATATCACCGCCACCACCAATACCACCACCACCACCAATACCACCACCAATACCATCACCACCACCAATACCACCATCACCACCAATACCAAAACCAATACCACCACCACCAATACCACCACTAATATCACCACCACCACCAATACCACCACCTCCACCAATACCACCACCAATACCACCACCACCAATATCACAACCACCAATACCACCACCAATACCACCACCACCACCAATACCACCACCACCAATACCACGACCAATACCACCACCACCACCAATACCACCACCAATACCACCAATACCATCAGCACCAATATCACAACCACCAATACCACCAATAATACCAGCACCAATACCACCACAACCACCACTACCACCAGCACCAATACCACCCCCACCAATACCAGCAGTACCAGCACCAATACCACCACCACCAATACCACCACCAATACCACCACAACCACCACCAATACCACCACCACCACCAATACCACCACCACATATACCACCACCACCAATACCACCACCACCACCAATACCAATACTACCACCACCAATACCAATACCACCACCACCTATACCACCACCAATACCAATGCCACTACCACCAATACCACCACTAATACCAATACCAATACCACCACCACCACCACCAATACCAATGCTACAGCCAATACCAATACCACCAATACCAATACCACTACCACCCATACCACCACCACCAATACTACGACCAATACCACCAATACAACCACCAATACCACCACCACCAATACCACCATCAGCACCTATACCACTGACACCAGTACCACCATCACCACCAATACCATCACAAATACCACCACCACCAATACCACCACTAATACCACCACCACCACCACCAATACCACCACCACCAATACCACCACCACCAGCAATACCACCACCTCCACCAATACCACCACCAATACCACCACCACCAATATCACAACCACCAATACCACCACCACCAATACCACCACCACCAATACCACGACCAATACCACCACCACCACCAATACCACCAATACCACCACCACCAATACCACCACCACCAATACCACCACCACCACCAATACCACCACCACTACCACCAGCACCAATACCACCAGCACCAATACCACCACCACCAATACCACTACCACCGCCAATACCACCACCACCACCAATACGACCACTACCAATACCACCACCACTAATACCACCACCACTAATACCACCACCAATACCAATACCAATACCACCACCAATACCACCACCAATACCACCACCACCAAAACCAATACCACCACCAATACCACCTCCAATACCAATACCACCACCAATACCAATGCCACCGCCAATACCAATACCACCACCACCAATACCACCACCACTAATACCACCACCACTAATACCACCACCACTAATACCACCACCACCACTAATACCACCACCACTACCAACAATACCACTACCACCAATAGCACCACCACCACCAATACCACCACCAATACCACCAATACCACCACCAATACCACCACCACCAATACCACCATCAGCACCAATACCACCACCACCAATACCAACATCACCACCAATACCACCACCACCAATACCAATACCACCACCAATACCATCACCAACACCAATACAACCACCAATACCACCATCACCACCAATACCATCACAAATACCACCACCACTAATACCACCACCATCACCAATACCACCACCACCACTACCACCACCACCACCACTACCAGAACCATCAATACCACCATGACCAATACCACCAATACCACCACCAATAGTACCACCACCAATACCACCACCACCACTAATACCACCACCACTACCAACAATACCACCACCACCAATAGCACCACCACCACCAATACCACCACCACCAAAACCACCACCACCAATACCACCATCACCAATACCACCACCACCACCAATACCAATACCACCAATACCAATACCACCACCACCAATAGCAATACCAATACCACCACCACCAATACCACCACAAATACCAATACCAATACCACCACCAATACTAATGCCACCTCCAATACAAATACCACCAATACCAATACAACCACCACCAATACCACCACGAATACCACCACCAATACCATCACCACCACCAATACCACCACCAATGCCACCATCACCACCAATACCACCACCAATACCACTACCACCAATACCGCCACTAATATCACCACCACCACCAATACCACCACCAATACCACCACCAATACCATCCCCACCACTAATACCACCACCACTACCACCATCACCACCAATACCACCACCACCACCAATACCACCACCAATACCACCACCAATACCACCACCAATACCATCACCACCACCAATACCGCCACCAATGCCACCATCACCACCAATACCACTACCACCAATACCACCACTAATATCACCACCACCACCAATACCACGACCACCACCAATACCACCACCAATACCATCACCACCACTAATACCACCACCACTACCACCATCACCACCAATACCACCACCAATACCACCACCACCACCAATACCACCACCAATACCACCATCACCACCAATACCATCACCACCACCACCACCACCAATACCACCATCACCACCAATACCACCACCAATACCACCACCAATACCACCACCATCAATACCACCACTAACATCACCACCACCACCACTTCCACCAATACCACCACCACGAATATCACAACCACCAATACCACCACCACCAATACCACCACCACCAATACCACCACCACCAATACCAACACCAATACCACCACCAATACCACCACCACCAATATCACAACCACCAATACCACCAATAATACCACCACCAATACCACCACAACCACCACTACCACCTGCACCAATACCACCACCACCAATACCACCATCACCAGCACCAATACCACCACCACCACCGATACAACCACCACCAATACCACCACAACCACCACCAATACCACCACCACCACCAATACCACCAACACCTATACCACCACCACCAATACCACCACCACGACCAATACCAATACTACCACCACCAATACCACTACCACCAATACCACCACTAATACCAATACCACCACCAATACCAACGCCACAGCCAATACCAATACCACCAATACCAATACCACCACCACCAATACCACCACCACCAATACCACCACCAATACCACTAATACCACCACCAATACCACCACCACCAATTCAACCATCAGCACCAATACCACTGACACCAGTACCACCATCACCACCAATACCACCACCACCAATACCAATACCAACAAACCCACCACAACCACCAATACCATCACCACCATCAATACAACCACCAATACCACCACAAATACCACCACCACCAATACCACCACCAATACCACCACCATACCACCACTACCAATACCTCCACCACCACCAATTATCACCACCACCAATACCACCACCACCAATACCTCCACCAATACCACCACCACCAATACCACCACCACTACCAATAACACCTATAGCACCACCAAAAATATCACAACAACCAATACCACCACCACCAGCACCAATACCACCACCACCAATACCACCACCACTACCACCACCACCAATACCACCAGCACCGATACCACCACCACCAATACCACCAACACCACCAATACCACCACCAATACCACCACCACCAATACCACCACCACCAATACCACCAGCACCGATACCACCACCACCAATACCACCAATACCAACACCAATACCACCACCACCAATACCACCACCACCAATACCAATACCACCACCACCAAAACCAATACCACCACCAATAGCAATACCACCTCCAATACCAATACCACCACCAATACAAATGCCACCACCAATACCAATACCAATACCACCAATACCACCACCACTAATACAACTACCACCAATACCACCACCAAAACTACCAATACCACCAACAATACCACCACCACCAATACCACCACCACCAACAATACCACCACCACCTGTCCCACTACCACTACCAATAGCACCACCACCACCAATACCATCACCACCACCAATACCACTACCACCACCAATACCACCACCATAAATAGCACCAATACCACCACCAATACCACCACCAATACCATCACCACCACCAATACCACCACCAATACCACCATCACCACCAATACCACCACCAATACCACCACCAATACCACCACCATCAATACCACCACTAATATCACCACCACCACCAATACCACCATCTCCTCCAATACCGCCACCACCAATATCACAACTACCAATACCACCACCAATACCACCAATACCACCAGCACCAATACCACCACCAACAATACCACCACCACCAATACCACCACCACCACCAATACCACCACCAATACCACCAATACCACCACCAATACCAATACCACCAATACCAACACCACCACCACCAATAGCAATACCAATACCACCACCACCAATACCACCACACATACCAATACCAATACCACCACCAATACTAATGCCACCTCCAATACAAATACCACCAATACCAATACAACCACCACCAATACCACCACGAATACCACCACCAATACCATCACCACCACCAATACCACCACCAATGCCACCATCACCACCAATACCACCACCAATACCACTACCACCAATACCACCACTAATATCACCACCACCACCAATACCACCACCAATACCACCACCAATACCATCCCCACCACTAATACCACCACCACTACCACCATCACCACCAATACCACCACCACCACCAATACCACCACCAATACCACCACCAATACCACCACCAATACCATCACCACCACCAATACCGCCACCAATGCCACCATCACCACCAATACCACTACCACCAATACCACCACTAATATCACCACCACCACCAATACCACGACCACCACCAATACCACCACCAATACCATCACCACCACTAATACCACCACCACTACCACCATCACCACCAATACCACCACCACACTGGCCCACCATACTAATAATAATACTGGTCATTTACTATTTACTAATGCTTAATACTACTTACCAATACTACTAATACTACTACACATAAACCAATTATATAAT
>CAWUFW010031322.1:0-15733 GCA_963921515.1 Calotriton arnoldi | reverse complement strand
ATATATATATATATATATATATATATATATATATATATATATATATATATATATATATATATATATATATATATATATATATTATCTACTGGCGGTCGCCAGTAGATAGTTATAGTTAGGACCTATTTTCCATAGGAAATCCGCAACATTCTATTTGAAATAACGTTGGCACCGGTTGACGAATCTTCGCGAAAGCTTCCAACTTGTTGGGGCGCTCCGGTCCGCTCCTATCCTGAAAGTCTTGGGGTGATACGTCAAGCGGGGGCCGAGAAAAAAGGGGGGTCCCAAAACACGTTTTCCCCATTCATTTTTCCATAGGAACCTTTAGTCGCAGCTACAGCCCGAACTGCTGAACGGAATTACACCAAATTTGGCAAAGAGGTAGCCCTTGGTTCAGTGTCGTGCCTTTTGCTTAAATGGTGTAAATCCGTTCAGTAGTTCCTGAGAAAATCAAAAGTAAAGTCACATATATATCTATGGCCGAGTAGGGTCCGCGTACCCTCCCGATCACGAGCTGCATGCTAATTGGCTGTCAACACTCCAAATCAGGAAGTGTTGGCAGCCATTTTGTCCCTCGGTAGAACCGAGGGACAGAAACAAGTGTGCAAAGCGCAAAAAGGGGGCAGGGTAGAAACACCCTGACCCCCTAGGTCTGCTCAGGGGGTCCCACAAGGACCCCCTGGGCAGAAAAAAGCATTTATTTATTTTTTTAAATCGGCGGGATGCGCTTAGGGTGCGCGGATCCCGTTGTAAAAAACGAATCGGCGCGGTCTCCGCGCTCGATGCTAATTTGCCCCCGGGTGGGCCAAGTCCCGGGGGCATGCGGGGGTGGGTTTATAGTTAATGGGGGGCCTCTAAGGCCCCCAAGCCCGGGGACCGCCACCCCCGGGGCTTTCTAATAAAAATGGTGCGGGAGGGCTCTGAGCCCTCCCGCAGCCCTGAGGACCGCCACCCCCGGGGCTTCTTTTTTAAATTTAAAATACCTGTGTGGGGGGCTCCAGCCCCCCCCACACGCCCCGGGGACCGCCACCTCCCCGGGGCACTAAAAAATTTAAAATGGGGGTCCGTTTCGGACCCCCGAAGCCCCGGGGACCACCACCTCCCCGGGGCCTTGCAGAAGTGGGGAGGGGGGCCGCGCGGCCCCCCTCCTGGAGCCAGTGATGGCCCTGGGGACCGCCACCCCCCAGGGCCGGCTCCTGCAGTGTCCCGGGGTGCCTACCCCGGGACACTGTAGTTTGCTATGACAGGACGGGAGCCTCGCGGCTCCCGTCCTGTCATAGCAAACTGCTTTGAATTTTGAAGCGAGAGCAGGGAAACCTGCTCTCGCTCCAAAATTCAAAGCAGATTGCTTTCCACATGGGGAGCTGCATGTTAGCAGCTCCCCATGTGGAAAGCAATGCCGGCTCCCGCAGTACGCGGGGAGCCGGCATGGTCCGTGGGGAGTTGGGGTCCCCCACGGACCCCAAAAGATAGGGCCAGCCCCGGGGATGGGGTCCCCAGGGCAAGTAGTGGCCCGGGAGGGGGCCACGCGGCCCCCTCCCCAAAAATAATTAAAAATAAAGGCCAGCCCCGGGGCCTAAGGAGGCCTTAGGAGGGGGGCCACGCAGTCCACCTCCATGAAAATTTAAAAAAATATAAGGTGGCAATGGCCCGGGGGATGGGGTCCCCGGGTCGAAATTGGCCACGGGAGGGGGGCCCACGCGGTCCCCTTCCCGGTCCTTTTTTAAAAAAATAAATAAAAGGGGGTCAGGCCCTGGGGGATGGGGTCCCCAGGGCTCAAAAAATTTTCAAAAAAGCGGGCCACACAGCCCCCTTTAAAAAAAAAATCAACAAAAAATAAATCCGGCATCGAGCCGGAGGCCACGCCCTCCTTGTCAGCACTCTGCAAACGCGCCCCCTGGCGCGTTTGCAGATGGGAACAATTCCCCTTGAATACTGGGGGTCCCTAGGGGCCAACTAGACCACCAGGAACCTCCAGTATGCGCCACGGGGCTGCGTTGCAGAGAGGTGTACAGAGGCCATGCCCCTTTTACACCTCTCTGCAACGCAGCTCTGTGGCGCTTTTTGGAGGTACATGGTGGGCTAGTTGGACTCCAGGGACCCTCAGGATTCAAGGGGACTTAATCCCCCAACTTAAAACGTGCCACGGGGCGCGTTTGCACAGTGGTGAAGGGAGGGGGTGGGGCTTCAGGTGACATGTGTGCAAACAGGCCCCATGGCGCGTTTTAAGATGGGGAATTAAATCCCCTTCAATCCTGAGGGTCCCTGGGAGCCAACTAGCCCACCAGGTACGTCCAGAAAGCGCCACAGAGCTGCGTTGCAGAGAGGTGCAAAAAGGGGCGTGGCCTCTGAACACCTCTCTGCAACGCAGCTCCCTGGCGCATACTGGAGATACAGGGTGGGCTAGTTGGACCCCAGGGACCCTCATGATTCAAGGGGTCTTAATCCCCCAACTTAAAACGCGCCACGGGCGTGTTTGCACAGATGTCACCTCAGGCCCCGCCCCTCCCTTCACCATTGTGCAAATATTCCTCAAAAATCAGCCGAACTACGAATTCCGATTTACTCACCTGTTATCATGAGAGACCTCAGTGCTGCATCTTTGAGCCCAATACTGATCCTGAAAAGTAATTTTAACCATACTTACCAGTAACTTGAATTTCCTTCCATAGGCTAACATTGACTGGTTTCACTTGGAAATTCTTCTAAGTGTGGAGTTTTGGAACTTTATAATATTCCTCTAAAATCAGCCGAACTACGAATTCCGATTTACTCATCTGTTATCAGGAGAGAACCCAGTGCTGCATCTTTTAGCCCAGCACTGACCTTGAAAAGTAATTCTAACCGTACTTACCAGTAAATTGAATTTCCTTCCATAGGATATCATTGCCTGCTTTTTGCTGAAAAAGTTTCTAAGTGTCGATTTTTGAAACATACAAATATTCCTCTAAAATCAGCAGAACTACGAATTCCGATTTACTCACCTGTTATCAGGAGAGACCTCAGTGCTGCATCTTTGAGCCCAGTACTGATCCTGAAAAGTAATTTTAACCGTGCTTACCAGTAACTTGAATTTCCTTCCATAGGCTAACATTGACTGGTTTCACTCGGAAATTCTTCTAAGTGTGGAGTTTTGGAACTTTATAATATTCATCTAAAATCAGCCGAACTACGAATTCTGATTTACTCACCTGTTATCAGGAGAGAACCCAGTGCTGCATCTTTTAGCCCAGCACTGACCCTGAAAAGTAATTCTAACTGTATTTACCAGTAACTTGTATTTCCTTCCATAGGAATACATTGTCTGGTTTTCAGCAGAAAAGTTTCAAAGTGTCGATTTTCACAAACTACAAAAATTCCTTAAAAATCGCCTGTTATGACTTAAACACATTCTTTCAACTGTTTACAGGAGATGCACCAGTGCTGGATCCAAGATCCACCACTGAGTAAGAAAAAGTAACGATAACACTACTTACCTGCTAAGTGAATTTCCTCCCATAGGATAGCATTGGTGATTCTATGTGAAAAAGTTTCTAAGTGTCAACTTTTAAAATACAATAATATTCCTTAAAAATCACTACTGTAACCAAAACGCTTTTACTCAACTGTTTACAGGAGATGTCCCAGGACTGAATCTAGGATCCAGTCCTGTGGTTAGAAATTAATCCATAAAGTAACTAATTGCATTTAACTTGAAATTCACATTGAGCTCAATGTTGCATTGTGTTTGAAATTGTGTTGCCCATTGCAACAACTGTAACTACTGTACTTAAAAGTCTATTGCCTATTTGCAAAGTATTTAAACTAAAGTAATTCATTCTGAGAAAGTATATTTTGTAATGTAATGTATAATGTAATTACAATGTATTTTAAAAAATAAAATATCTAAAAATAAACAGTTTATAAAAATGTAGTAAATCAGTATCATAAAAATAAATATAACAATTAATACATTTATAAATTGTCATTTACAAAACCTTTGAAATTCACTGAAAAAAACCATAGGTTTCAGACATGTTATAGTTAGGAATTAGCATTTAAAAAACCTTTGAAATTCACTGAAAAAACCATAGGTTTCAGGCACGTTATAGTTAGAAATTAGCATTTAAAAAACCTTACAAATTCACTGAAAAAACCATAGGTTTAAGGGACAGTTATAGTTAGTTGGACATTGCACTCGTACAAAACCCGTGAAATTCCCCCGTTATAGTTAGTTCAGGTAACTATAACTCGCGCCCCGCAATGCACTGCTGATGACGTCACATATTACATCACTCATGACATGGTCAGTGACATCACTGATGACATCACTGATGACATCTCAAATGACATCACTGATGACATCACTGATGACATCATCCATGTGATAATTTGATGCATCTTCTCACACCCTAATATAACTTTTGATACACCCACTGTAAATTACAGACTGCCATTGTCAAAACCATAGACACTCCAACACCAATTACTATATACACACTCACTGATTCTTAGGTCTCACACACACACATCTACTCACTCACCCGTACAGTCACTCATACTTATAGTCACTCAGTACAGGACTATTATATGAACTCATACACCTATATAAACACTCACACACCGCCACTCATCCATAGAGGTACTCACACACCTAGACAGTCATGCAAAAAATTAAGCACACACCCATTTACTCACCTATACAGTTATACACACACCAGCTCACTTACTCATACAAATACTAGCACATTCTTACGCTCTTATACAATCTCTGATACAAGCACACACTCATCCATACAGTCACTATCACAATCACACACTCTCACTTATAGCCATTTATATACTCCAACACACATATATACTGCCTTTCACATATGTAGTTACTCACACATGTACCACTGAGATATACATTCACTCACTAACACACCCATACACACACTCACCCACCCATACAGTCCATCACAGATGCACTCTTGAAACCATGCACCCAGTGAATCACCCACTCACACATCTATGCACAGAGTCACACACACCCCACCCACACAAACACTCAGGCACCCATACAGATACTCAGACAACCAATCAATAACCCATGTAGACACTCATGTAGCTATTTGCAAACCCATGCAGCCGCTTACACACCAACAGACAGACGGATACAGACATTCACACGAGTTTAGTCACTAACCCATGCATTCAGTAAGATACGTTTAATCACTCACTTATAGAGTGAGTCACGCACCTACTAAATCATCCATTCAGACACTTATACACCCACTCATTCTTCAATACGCCTTTCCCTATATATATTAAACATATTTAAACTTTACAGAAACACACAGTCACTGGATGATGTCATCAGTGATGTCATTTGAGATGTCATCAGTGATGTCATCAGTGATGTCACTGACCATGTCATGAGTGATGTAATATGTGACGTCATCAGCAGTGCATTGCGGGCGCGAGTTATAGTTACCTGAACTAACTATAACGGGGGAATTTCTACAGGTTTTGTACGAGTGCAATGTCCAACTAACTATAACTGTCCCTTAAACCTATGGTTTTTTCAGTGAATATATATATATATATCTACTGGCGGTCGCCAGTAGATAGTTATAGTTAGGACCTATTTTCCATAGGAAATTCACAACATTCTATTTGAAATAACTTTGGCGCCGGTTGATGAATCTTCGCGAAAGTTTCAAAACTCGTTGGGCGCTCCGGTCCGCTCCTACCCTGAAAGTCTCAGGGTGATTCGTCAAGCGGGGGCCGAGAAAAAAGGGGGGTCCCAAAACGTGTTTTCCCCATGCAATTTTCCATAGGAACACTTTCATCGCAGCTACAGCTCGAACTGCTGAACGGAATTACACCAAATTTGGCAAAGAGGTAGTCCTTGGTTCAGAAGTGTGCCTTTTGCTTAAATGGTGTAAATCCGTTCAGTAGTTTCTGAGAAATTTGAAAAAGAAAACACATATATATCTGGGCGGAGCCTAACCACACATGTCATCGTGAGATCTGATTGGCTGTCAGCACTTCATCCTGGAATTGCTGGCAGCCATCTTGGGACCAATATAAATGATAGTACCCCATTGAAATGCATTGTAGTGAATCGAAGATTTTGAGGGTTACCAAAAGGAGAACTATAAAGGGTGATAACAGACTTTAGTTACATTAGAATTCATTTGTTGATGGTACCATACTAATTTCAGGAATTGTGGTGTGTTCTAAGGTGATTTTACCCTGTGAAAAACCTTCTGCTGGGATATCATGAATCATGTTTGAGAGAAAACTATTTTCACATGCTTGTCCCATACGAGTTTTGGAAGGTGCTCCAGAAGCTAAAATGAGAGCATATTTTCTGTAAATTCACATTATCTTTCTCAGTCATGTGAGAATGAAGTCTGACATTCTCAGTAAAACATGTACATCCAACAAGGGCAGAGACTGTCAGTTGATTCCTTTGTGTTCTACTGCAGCTTCCCAGAGTGTTCTAAAGAACAACTAGAGTGCTAACAGCCTTACTTATGACAAAAGTATGGCACACCTGAAGCCATCTTGATTGGAATAAACTGGTAACACTTAAAACATTTAATTTAAAAAGGAACAAAATGAGGGGGTTCATTTTGCCATAGAAATTATGGTTAGTGCTGCAGAAAGAAAATTTAGGGCATGTTTTAAGTGAGATCTCAAATCCTCTTCTATTTCATTAGAAAATTCTGACATGCAGACTGAAACAATCACTTTCAATACCAGCAGTAGACTTCCAGTTAACTCCCTGGTGAGCAGTAGCTTTACTACAGTGATCTAATGAACAACTAGAGTGCTAACATTCTGAATTTATGGCAAATGTGTGACACATCTGAATGCCTTCTTGATGGAATCAAAGTAAAAACTGAAAGCATTTCCTACTGAGGAGACTGCAGTAAATGACGAAATTAGGAAACTTCATAACAAATAAGTCTCCCAAGATGGCCACCAGAGAAAAAAGAGCCCAAATGTAGCACAAATATCACCCAGATGTAGCCCACATATAGCCCAATGACAGAAGTGTGCAAAACACTTTTTATTTTTAGTTTTTCTGCAGTTTTATATAGTGCAAACTGGTCAGGTATTGGAGCGTTACATCTTACTTGGACCCCTTATTGCGTATTTTGCACGAAGTACATGAGATTGATCTTGCGAAACATTGAACTTTACGATTCTGTTAACCTGAAGTTGCTCTGAACCGGGCTTTGTAACACCCGTTTTTACCTACTGGTTTTAATTAATTCTCACTGTATTGTATTAGGAAAGAGGATTTACTGTTTTTATGTACACTTTTATGATCTATGTTTCTAAATCAGATCAAATAAAGTTTAATGAATTCTATGGCAGGACGGAGGCGAGGATTATGCATATCTTTCCTCACTTTATTTGCATAGCAGTTCAAAGAAAACGTAACACAACAATCATTAAACAAAAGACTACACAACCCATGAACCATTAGGGGGTAGTCTCCAAGGCAACTATAGTCCAATCATATCACAGTCCATCGTATATAATATTGTGATGTCCCTTCCGCTTCCTCTTTCTTCACTGCTCGTCAGTTAAGTGCATTCCTTACATTCTTGGCTTAATCTGACGTTGTTGCTGTTTGTATAGCGGTTTCTTGTGCACGTTATTAGCA
The DNA here is from genome assembly GCA_963921515.1 of Calotriton arnoldi. NCBI lineage: Eukaryota > Metazoa > Chordata > Amphibia > Caudata > Salamandridae > Calotriton > Calotriton arnoldi. The sequence goes on along the minus strand of CAWUFW010031322.1, from coordinate 8,088 downwards.
TTATTGCCTTGGTATTGTTTCATATTCCCTGCGCAGCAGGCTCTTGCCCGAGCGCGTTCTCCCCTCGCAGTTTCTCCCGCTGTGTGCTCTGCGCGCGGTGAGATCCTGTCAGGCGCGTCTGGTCCGAGCGAGGCAGCTCCGCCGAGCGCTCCCGCTGGTCTTTACGCGCGTTTGGGAATCCGGTCACTCCTTTAGTGTCCGCTTGATTCCCGACCAACCCTCGCCTAATTTTGACACCACTACACGGTGATTTCCCCACACGGCCACGTTAGTGACCAGCGCCACCTGGTGGTGGTAATTGGTATTGCGCCTCAGTCTATTCTTATAACAGCTTCGGGAAAGCCCAGCTGTTGGAGCACCGGCGAGGGGGCTGTCTTAAGGATTTTAAGGGCATTTGTTCTGTGCTCACACCCTCTGCTATCATGTCTTCTCCAGAAGACCATTTTTACTCCTCCTACCAGGAAGTGGAGGAGGAATGGCCCGCCAACTTCTCCCTCCAGCAGTGGACCAAGCCCTCTCTCTGGCTATTTCTAGGGCGCTGGCTCCTCTTAGGGATCAGGTTGATAAGCTGGCGAAAAGCATCCCTGGGGTGTTCAGTGACCCAGATCTGGTGGTGGCGGGTCCAAGTAGCTCCCAGATGGGGAATAAAAGGGCCGTTAAGCATAACGCGGGGCACTTGGAAGGATTTGATAAACTTACGGAGACCTTCCTCAAGAGTGCGCGAACGCTAAAACATGCACCCTGCCGGGAGGAGGAGGAGCCCGGAGAAAATTGCGACACTGTCACCACTATTGTAGACCCCGACGGCGGGTTTCCCTTAGAGGGAGAGGGTGTATCGGAGGACGATTTCTCCTCCGATGAGGATAAGGACTCGGGGCGTCCCTGGCGTCCAGAGTCCCACTCCTCTCAGTCCCCGGTTGGGGACGGGGTCCACTCGGACATGTTCGAGCCTACCCAAATTTACCATCCTAGGTCGGCAGAGTGGACACCTGACGCCAAAGTGGCAGAGTATGTGGTGGGGAAAATCTATCAACCCCTTGAAAGGGAGGTCAGGAATAGGATGAGGGGAGAATGCCCCAGGCCCTCACTGAAGGGGAAGGTGGCACACACGCCTGAAATTGATGAGAAACTATGTACCTTTTCTCCAAGTATATGAGGGATCCCAAGAAAGGAATTGATAGGTCTTGGACGTGGTAGGGCCCTTGACCCAAATTATTCAATTGACGGAGCGTTCCAAAGAGTCAGGATCCCCTTTGTCCACGGATATTGTGGCTGGTTGGGCGCACTACCCTAAACCCTAAAACACTACCCCTCCACTACCCAAACACCACTGCACTACCCTAAACCCTAAAACACTACCCCCAGCACGACACCCTACACTACCCAAACATAACTGCACTACCCTAAACCCTAAAACACTACCACCAGCACGACTCCCTACACTACCCAAACACCACTGCACTACCCTAAACCCTAAAACACTACCCCAGCACGACTCCCTACACTACCCAAACACCACTGCACTACACTAAACCCTAAATATACCCCCAGCATGACCTCCCACACTACACAAACACCACTGCACTACCCTAAACCCTAAAACACTACCCCCAGCACGACCCCCTACACTACCCAAACACCACTGCACTACCCTAAACCCTAAAACACTAACCCCAGCATGACCCCCTACACTACCCAAACACCACTGCACTACCCTATACCCTAAAACACGACCCCCTACACTACACAAACACGAATGCACTACCCTAAACCCTAAAACACTACCCACAGCATGACCCCTTCACTACACAAACACCACTGCACTGCCCTAAACCCTAAAACACTACCCCAGCACTACCCCTACACTACCCAAACACCACTGCACTAACATAAACCCTAAAACACTACCCCCAGCACAACCCCCTACACTACACAAACACCACTGCACTACCCTAAACCCTAAAACACTACCCCCAGCACGACTCCCTACACTACCCAAACACCACTGCACTACCCTAAACCCTAAATACTACCCCCAGCACGACCCCCTACACTACCCAAACACCACTGCACTACCCTAAACCATAAAACACTACCCCCAGCATGACCCCCTACACTACACAAACACCACTGCACTAACCTAAACCCTAAAACACTACCACCAGCATGACCCCCTACACTACTCAAATACCATTGCATTACCCTAAACCCTAAAACACTACCCCCAGCACGACCCCCTACACTACCCATACACCACTGCACTACCCTAAACCCTAAAACACTACCCCAGCATGACCCCCTACACTACTGCACTACCCTAAACCCTAAAACACTACCCCCAGCACGACCCCTACACTACCCAAACACCACTGCACTACCCTAAACCCTAAAACACTACCCCCAGCACGACCCCCTACACCACCCAAACACCACTGCACTACCCTAAACCCTAGAAAAGAAACCCCCACCCCATGCCCAATCCCCCTTACCTCTCACTCCTCATGGTTCCTCTCTCCTCATGGTTCCTGCTTCACGTCATCTCTGAGGGGCGGTGCACATCGTTGTGAGGAAACGGAACAGCCTCTGTTTCCTTACAACGACATGGATCGTCTACATGTTTTAGAACGCATGGTCATTTACCATACATACCTTTACAACAAAATTCGTTGTAAAGGCATGCGTGGTAAATGACCATGCGTTCTAAAAAATGCGTAGTAATGACTTTGTGATGTACAACGCATGCGTGGTAATGCATGCGTTGTAATGGTATCGCAAAGTAAAAAGTCGTTGTAATGGCTGTTTACCGATCGAAGATGGCCCCTGTTCTTCAGTGAGACGTTTATTTGATTAATTAGGAGGAAGGAATGTGTTTTTTTTACCGAAAAGTGCATTCCCAGCTGTTGTATTGTGAAAGTGTCCGCGTGGCCTGGTTTCACTTCCGGTGAGAGAGTGGAAGAGTCTGTTTGGATCTAAAGGAGTTCTGTTGTTGGACGGGGCCGGCGCGACATGTCATCAGAAAACATAGCTAATGGAAAGCGTCCTCCCTGAAGTGTGGAGCAGTGCCATGAGAGGTCAACGAGTGTGCGTCCCACCGCAGTATGACCGCACCGCGTGACCCATGTGCCGCCTCCAGGGTACGGGAGGCAGAAGCGGCATCGCAGGTCCTCTTGAAGACCGTTGTAGCACTAATTCTACATTTTGGTACTAGGGCATTTTAACTTCGTTGTTCCTGCCAGATACAAAGAGAAGATCCTGTGTTATTCAGTGCCCTCGTTGCCTTTTTGTGGGTTGTGGTGCTTGTCACTTCGCTGCCCCGCCGGTGCACACGACTGTGCTCCCCACCTCGTGTGCCATCTGCAGGGCCTCTGCCCTCGGATCACTGGTTTCGGTTTCTGGAGTGGCAACATAAACAGTTGCTCCCAAAGGACTAGTACTCAAACAACGGGGGCCCCTATCTGAGCAAATGGAGGTAGTGGGATCATAGGGGAAACAAAGGAGCAATCAAACAAACAAGAATACCCTACCTATTTATTTAACAATATGCTAAACGTCATATAATATAAAAATCTGAACAGTGCTGGAGAATAGAGAAACTGTTAGTTTGTATTTTTGAGTGTGTGTATCAAAGGTTATATTAGGGTGAGAGGAGGTCTGCCACTCTCATCACAAGGATGATGTCATCAGTGATGTCATCAGTGATGTCATTTGAGATGTCATCAGTGATGTCATGAGTGATGTCACTGACCATGTCATGAGTGATGTAATATGTGACGTCATCAGCAGTTCATTAGTGAGCAGCACGAGTTATAGTTAGCTGAACTAACTATAACGGGGGAATTTCTATGGTTTTGTATGAGTGAAATGTCCAACTAACTATAACGCCCCTGAAACCTATGTTTTTTTCAGTGAATATATTATCTACTGGCGGTCGCCAGTAGATAGTTATAGTTAGGACCTATTATCCATAGGAAATCCGCGACATTCTATTTGAAATAACGTTGGCGCCGGTTAACGAATCTTCGCGAAAGTTTCCAACTTGTTGGGGCGCTCTGCTCCGCTCCTACCCTGAAAGTCTCGGGTTGATTCGTCAAGCCGGGGCCGAGAAAAGGGGGGTCCCAAAACGCGTTTTCCCCATTCATTTTCCATAGGAACCTTTAGTCGCAGCTACAGCCCGAACTGCTGAACGGAATTACACCAAATTTGGCAAAGAGGTATCCCTTGGTTCAGACTGGTGCCTTTGGCTTAAATGGTGTAATCCGCTCAGTAGTTCCTGAGAAATTCACAAGTAAAGTCACATATATATCTATGGCCGAGTAGGGTCTGCGTACCTCAGCGCACCCTGCGCGCACCATTCCGATCACGAGCTGCATGCTAATTGGCTGTCAGCTGGCTGTCAACACTCCAAACCAGGTAGTGTTGGCAGCTATTTTGTCCCTCGGCAGAACCGAGGCACAAAAACAAGTGCGCAAAACGCACAAAGGGGGCAGGGTAGAAACACCCTGACCTCTAGGCCTGCTCAGGGGTCCCATAAGGACCCCCTGGGCAGAAAAAACATTTATTTATTTTTAAATCTGCAGGATGCGCTCAGGGTGCGCGGATCCTGCCGATTAGAAAAAACCCCAGAGGAAACAAGTGCGCAAATGCACAAAGGGGGCAGGGTAGAAACACCCTGACCTCCTAGGTCTGCTCAGGGGTCCCACAAGGACCCCTGGGCAGAAAAAGCATTTTTTTAAGTCGGCGGGATGCGCTTAGGGTGCGCGAATCCCGCCTGAAAAATAAAAAATCGAAGCGCGGTCTCCTTCAATCCTGAGGGTCCCTGGGGCCAACTAGCCCAACAGGTACGTCCAGAAAGCGCCACAGAGCTGCGTTGCAGAGAGGTGTAAAAGGGGTGTGGCCTCTGTACACGCTCTCTGCAACGCAGCCCCTGGCGCATACTGGAGGTTCCTGGTGGGCTAGTTGGCCCCCAGGGACCCTCAAGATTCAAGGGGACTTAATCCTCGCAACTTAAAACGCGCCACGGGGCGCGTTTGCACAGATGTCACCTCAGGCCCCTCCCCTCCCTTCACCATTGTGCAAATATTCCTCTAAAATCAGCCGAACTACGAATTCCTATTTACTCACCTGTTATCAGGAGAGACCTCAGTGCTGCATCTTTCAGCCCAGTACTGATCCTGAAAAGTAATTTTAACCGTACTTACAAGCAACTTGAATTTCCTTCCATAGGCTAACATTGACTGGTTTCACTTGGAAATTCTTCTAAGTGTGGAGTTTTGGAACTTTATAATATTCCTCTAAAATCAGCCAAACTACAAATTCCGATTTACTCACCTGTTATCAGGAGAGAACCCAGTGCTGCATCTTTTAGCCCAGTACTGATCCTGAAAAGTAATTTTAACCGTATTTACCAGTAACTTGAATTTACTTCCATAGGATATCATTGACTGCGTTTCACTTGGAAATTCTTCTAAGTGTGGAGTTTTGGAACTTTATAATATTCCTCTAAAATCAGCCGAAATACGAATTCTGATTTACTCACCTGTTATCAGGAGAGACCTCAGTGCTGCATCTTTCAGCCCAGTACTGATCCTGAAAAGTAATTTTAACCGTACTTACCAGTAACTTGAATTTCCTTCCATAGGATATCATTGCCTGCTTTTTGCTGAAAAAGTTTCTAAGTGTCGATTTTTGAAACATACAAATATTCCTCTAAAATCAGCCAAAATACGAATTCCGATTTACTCACCTGTTATCAGGAGAGACCTCAGTGCTGCATCTTTCAGCCCAGTACTGATCCTGAAAAGTAATTTTAACCGTACTTACCAGTAACTTATATTTCCTTCCATAGGAATCCATTGTCTGGTTTTCAGCAGAAAAGTTTCAAAGTGTCGATTTTCACAAACTACAAATATTCCTTAAAAATCGCCTGATATGACTTAAACGCATTCTTTCAACTGTTTACAGGAGATGCACCAGTGCTGGATCCAGGATCCACCACTGAGTAAGAAAAGTAACGATAACACTACTTACCTGCTAAGTGAATTTCCTCCCATAGGATAACATTGGTGATTCTATGTGAAAAGTTTCTAAGTGTCAACTTTTAAAATACAATAATATTCCTTAAAAATCACTACTGTAACCAAAACGCTTTTACTCAACTGTTTACAGGAGATGTCCCAGGACTGACTCTAGGATCCAGTCCTGTGGTTAGAAAAGTAATCCATAAAGTAACTAATTGCATTTAACTTGAAATTCACATTGAGCTCAATGTTGCATTGTGTTTGAAATTGTGTTGCCCATTGCAATAACTGTAACTACTGTACTTAAAAGTCTATTGCCTATTTGCAAAGTATTTAAACTAAAGTAATTCATTCTGAGAAAGTATATTTTGTAATGTAATGTATAATGTAATTACAATGTATTTAAAAAATAAAATATCTAAAAATAAATAGTTTAAAAAAATGTAGTAAATCAGTATCAAAAAATAAATATAACAATTAATACATTTAAAAATTGTCATTTACAAAACCTTTGAAATTCACTGAAAAAAACCATAGGTTTCAGACATGTTATAGTTAGGAATTAGCATTTAAAAACCTTTGAAATTCACTGAAAAACCATAGGTTTCAGGCACGTTATAGTTAGAAATTAGCATTTAAAAACCTTACAAATTCACTGAAAAACCATAGGTTTTAGGGACAGTTATAGTTAGTTGACATTGCACTCGTACAAAACCCGTGAAATTCCCTGTTATAGTTAGTTCAGGTAACTATAACTCGCGCCCCGCAATGCACTGCTGATGACGTCACATATTACATCACTCATGACATGGTCAGTGACATCACTGATGACATCACTGATGACATCTCAAATGACATCACTGATGACATCATCCAGTGACTGTGTGTTTCTGTAAAGTTTAAATATTTTTAATATATATAGGGAAAGGCGTATTGAAGAATGAGTGGGTGTATAAGTGTCTGTATGGATGATTTAGTAGGTGCGTGACTAACTCTATAAGTGAGTGATTAAACGTATCTTACTGAATGCATGGGTTAGTGACTAAACTGGGTGAATGTCTGTATCCGTCTGTCTATTGCTGTGTAAGTGGCTGCATGGGTTTGTGAATAGCTACATGAGTGTCTATATGAGTTATTGATTGGTTGTCTGAGTATCTGTATGGGTGCCTGAGTGTTTGTGTGGGTGGGGTGTGTGCGACTCTGTGCATAAATGTGTGAGTGGGTGATTCACTGGGTGCATGGTTTCAAGAGTGCATCTGTGATGGACTGTATGGGTGGGTGAGTGTGTGTATGGGTGTGTTAGTGAGTGAATATATATCTCAGTGGTACATGTGTGAGTAACTACATATGTGAAAGGCAATATATATATGTGTGTTGGAGTATATAAATAGCTATAAGCTAGAGTGTGTGATTGTGATTGTGAGAGTGACTGTATGGATGAGTGTGTGCTTGTATCAGTGATTGTATAAGAGCGTAAGAATGTGCTAGTATTTGTATGAGTAAGTGAGCTGGTGTGTGTATAACTGTATAGGTGAGTAAATGGCAGTGTGATTAATTATTTGCATGACTGACTAGGTGTGTGAGTACGTCTATGGATGAGTGGCGGTGTGTGAGTGTCTATATAGGTGTATGAGTGCATATGATAGTCCTGTACTGAGTGACCGTAAGTATGAGTGACTGTACGGGTGAGTGAGTGGATGTGTGTGTAGACCTAAGAATCAGTGACTGGGTATGTAGTTATTGGTGTTGGAGTGTCTATGGTTTTGAGAATGGCAGTCTGTAATTTACAGTGGGTGTATCAAAAGTTATATTAGGGTGTGAGAAGATGAATGAAATTATCACATGGATGATGTCATCAGTGATGTCATTTGAGATGTCATCAGTGATGTCATCAGTGATGTCACTGACCATGTCATGAGTGATGTAATATGTGACGTCATCAGCAGTGCATTGTGGGGCGCGAGTTATAGTTACCTGAACTAACTATAACAGGGGAATTTCACGGGTTTTGTACGAGTGCAATGTCCAACTAACTATAACTGTCCCTAAAACCTATGGTTTTTTTCAGTGA
>CAWUFW010031321.1:0-15733 GCA_963921515.1 Calotriton arnoldi | reverse complement strand
GCTTAAGGCATTGCTGAATTGACCCCCAACTAACAACGCACCAGGGGGCACGTTTGCAGAGTGGTGGAGAAAGGGGGCGTGGTCTTTGTCTACCTCTCAGCAATCCCACTGCGTGGGGCTTACTGGAAGTAAGAGGTAGGCTAGTTGGCCCCTAAAGGACCCCCAGCAGCGAAGGGGACTTCAATCCCCATCCAAGAGCGCACCAGGGAGCTCGTTTGTAGAGTGGTGGGCAAATGGGGTATGGCCTGGTACGAGTACTTACCAATGCTGTTGTGTGGGACTTACTGGAGGTGATAGGAGGGGTAGTTGGCCCTCAAGGATGTCCTTGGGGGCCAACTACCCCTCTTGTTACCTCCAGTAGTCCCACACAGTGGGACTGCTAAGACGTCTTCGGAGGCCATGCCCCCCTTTCTCCACCACTCTGCAAACGCGCCTCCTGGTAGACTACGGGATGGGGGATGAAGTCCAATTCCATCCTGAGGGAGTTTGGGGGCCAAGAAGCCCTCCTGGTACTTCCTGTAAGTCCTACGCAGCAGAATTCCTGAGCGCTGGTCGGAGGCCCAGCACCCTTTCTCCACCACTCTGCAAATGTGACTACTACTTAAAGAAGCATCTTTCTGCACCTCTGACTTAGAGGTAGTTTTAATCCCCCTGCCCTATTATGTACTAGGGCCTTACAGAGGAGGTCATGCTAATCACAGGGGTACCCCAACGCATAGTGTTCCCTAGTGTATATAGGTGTTTTCACTGTATTCTAAGTGTATTTTAGCATAGCACTGGCTCTAGGCCTGGTTAGTCAGAGTCAGTTACCACCAGTACCCATCAGCAAAAAGTTGGGGGCACAGGAGGACATTCTGCTCCTCTATTGGTTCTTTCTGCACATCTCTTGCTTCTTCCTGCACTTTTCTTCGTCTTTCTGGACTTCTGTTGCCTCTTTCTGCATTTGTCTTGCTTCTTTCTGTGCCTTTGTTCCTCTTTTCTTCACATGTCCTACCTCTGTAGGCATAGTTAGAAATTAGCATTTAAAAAACCTTTGAAATTCACTGAAAAACCATAGGTTTCAGGGACGTTATAGTTAGAAATTAGCATTTAAAACACCTTTGAAATTCACTGAAAAAACCATAGGTTTCAGGGACGTTATAGTTAGAAATTAGCATATAATAAACCTTAGAAATTCACTGAAAAAAACAGAGGTTTCAGGGACGTTATAGTTAGTTGGACATTTCACTCGTACAAAACCAGTGAAATTTGGCCGTTATAGTTTGTTCAGCTAACTATAACTCGTGCCCCCGTAATGCACTGCTGATGACGTCACATATTACATCATTCATGACATGGTCAGTGACATCACTGATGACATCACTGATGACATCTCAAATGACATTACTGATGACATCATCCACGTGATAATCTGATGCACCTCCTCACACCCTAATATAACCTTTGATACACCCACTCTAAAATGCAGACTACCATTTTCGAAATCATAGACACACCAATACCAGTTACTACATACCCACTCACTGATTCCTAGGTCTATACACACGTCCACTCATTCATCCATACAGTTACTCATACATGCAGTCACTCATCAATACAGCACTATCATATGCACTCATACACCTACACAGACACTCACACACCACCACTCACCCATAGAGTTACTCACACACCTAGTCAGTCATGCAAAGAATAAATCACACTCCCATTTACTCACCTATACAGTTATACACACACCACTTCACTTATTCATAAAGATACTAACATATACTTACTCTCTTCTACAATCACTGACACAAGCACACACTCATCCATACAGCCACTCTCACAATCACTCACTCTCACATATAGTCATTTATATACTCCAACACTCACATATACTGCCTTTCACATATGTAGTTACTCACACATGTACCACTGAGACATCCATTCACTCACCAACACACCCATACATACACTCACCCACCCATACAGCCCTTCACAGATGCACTCCTGAACCCATTCACCCAGTGAATCACCTACTCACACATCTATGCACAGAGTCACACACCCCCCACCCACACACAGAGACACTCAGGCACCCATACAGATACTCAGACAACCAATCAATAACCCATATAGACACTCATGTAGCTACTCACCAACCCATGCAGCCGCTTACACACCAACTGACAGACTAATACAGACATTCACACAGTTTAGTCACTAACCCATGCATTCAGTAAGACACGATTAATCACTCACTTATACAGTCAGTCACGCACCTACTAAATCATCTATTCAGACACTTATACACCCACTCATTCTTCAATGCACCTTGGCATATATATATATATAAAACATATTTCAACTTTACAGAAACACATAGTTACTGGATGAAGTCATCAGTGATGTCATCAGTGATGTCATTTGAGATGTCATCAGTGATGTCATCAGTGATGTCACTGACCATGTCATGAATGATGTAATATGTGACGTCATCAGCAGTGCATTGCGGTGGCGCGAGTTATAGTTAGCTCAACTAACTATAATGGGCGAATTTCTCTGGTTTTGTACTAGTGAAATGTCCAACTAACTATAACGGCCCTGAAACCTATGGTTTTTTCAGTGAATTTCTACGGTTTTTTAAAGGCTAATTTCTAACTATAAAAATGTGAAAATAGTGGAGCGGTGCACTACCAAAGAGTTTTCTTCAATAAATCCAAATGTTCATTTTGTATAGTGGTTTATCAATCCTTTATTTTCAATATCAAAATGTGCAAATTCCAGCCAACGCGTTTCGTTCATACATAAAATGAACTTCTTCAGGGCTGAAAGTTATAATACATAAGAAAACATAAGTATAAAAATATATATACATATGGTGTATTCACACAATATGGTTTTACTTTAAAAATGAGAGAGAAACTATATACAAAGGCAAAGGTTATTTCATTAGAAGGTGACTCTAAACACAAGAAAGGAAACCTAATGGGGGTGGGAAAAATACAAAACAAAAATGGAAATTCATGGTCGACAATATGTCACTTCAAGTTGAAGAAAAACAGACAAAATAGGGTGAACGGGAAAAAGAAAATGGGGGGCGGAAGAGTAGGGGTTGAAGACAAGAATAGAGGGAGGAAAAAACATGGAAATATAAAAATATAAATATATATATATATAAAAAAGGGCAGACATTAACAATCTTATACATATTTTGTAATGTAATGTCCAGTGAGCATTTGGTCTGTAAATAGATATGTAAATCAAAATAGATCAGTATCAGTTGTTAATTAATAGCAACAACGGTGTCAGGAGCTATTGTCACTAGTGGGTCTATACAGTTCACCCTAAGCGTAGCTCATAGTGTCCAAGTAAACAAGTAACAGTTAGTCCAGGGCCTAAGTAACAGCACATGATTGGAGAAACCTTTGAGCCATACAAATACGAGAAAAAGAAGACCAAAATAAAACAGAGAAAAGGCACTACATGTACCTACCAAATGGTGATGTGAAGAAGACGCAGGAACACAGAGGCAATGAAGAGCCCTTGATCTGAGATATTTCAAATTCCTGCTGTCGACGCACAAGTATTTAAATTTTAAAGGCTACCATGATAAGTGCCTGATGGTTGTATCTCTAAGAAAGTAAAAGAAAATGTATTAAAAAACAAGGAGCGACATAGTGCGTAGACACTAAAGATTTATAGGGAATAAGCACCGGTACCAGAGAAATAATATGAATATATACAGGCACCAAAAAGTGGCATGACATTGAGGTCATAATAGTTAAAGAAAAAGAAAAAGAAAAAACTGTGTCCAAGTGAAGGACGGCTTGCTGGCTGGGCAATAGAAGAGGATGGCAGTGAAAGGCATGTAACAATAAACCTATGGAAGGAGAGCAGACCCACTTGGCAAGCTTCATGATCAAAAACATGAAAAGCTGGTGAAGTAGTAAGATTAAAACATTACAAAGCGGTCTCCTGAATATATGCGCAGAAGGGCCAATTATACCAAAGGTATAAATAAAACAGTGACGCGCTGCAATCACCTATTTAAAGGCAATACAATCTAAAAGAGACTAAATGCTTAGGCTTGTAGTGATGTACAAATCACATCCACGTGGTTGCATTATTTGCAACCCATAAGACAAACTTATAGGAACAGTAAATAAATAAAGTGAAAGAGTTCCTTGAGTATAAACAAGCTGCTAAGATGAAAGCTAAGTAACAAATTAAATAATATGAAAATCACATTACAATGAATGCGCTGTAAATCATTCTTAGGCATAAGTTAAAGAAATAGAATAACAGAGTTATTAAACTACAAGGAAGAAAGTCATAAAAAGTAAGGTTGAAAAACAAGCACCATAGCCAGAAACTAGTCATAGTAGCCAAGAGGTTCTTACAAGAACAGGTAGAGATCTAAATACCTGGGGACACAGTCCTGTTATTATCGTCCGGTCGGCAGTCAGTGTTGAACTGGCCGGTCCCACTTCCTGGTTAATATAAGCACCATGAGAATGGGCGGGAAAGTAATCGGTGAAAGAACACCAAAGAAAGACTATAAGGGAAGAACGGTGGCCAGCAGAAATGAGGATGAATCCGCTTTTCCAATAGGTGATAAGGCTGGGGGAAGTGTCAGCACAAGTGTGTGACATGTAAACAGAGGAGAGAGGTAGTGTCAGCACAAGAAATAAATAGCAAATAGGTTGCTCAAACCTTCCTTATTACAGAAAAAAGAGAGTCAGCACAAATCATGGTTGAAATAATGTAATTAATAGCCAATATAGGAAAGAAAAAAAATGAAAAAATGAAGTATCGAGAGGAATACAAAAAGAATGAAAAGATCAATAAGAGAGTGGCGGCTATATCATGAATTAAGCCGTCAAAAATAGTGAAGCGCGTTCCGCATAATTTTAGCACAAAATAGTGCATTGAGAGATATTTAATAAAAAGAGGCAGTATATTCAGCAAAAGAGAGATGGTAGTGCCTCAGGTCAAACCTGTTACGGCGATAAAAATAGGGGAAGTAGATTGCAGTGTGTGCTAGGTGGCGATATTGGTCTCAGCCTATCATGAAAAAATAGGATTGTTTCAAAACTAAATAGCATACAAATGGTAGTGGGAGTCAAGGGAGATCCTGGTCCAAGCAAACCAGTTAATTAATGAGAGAAGGTCAGTGACGCGTGGGGATATGAAGCTATAAAGTACGGCTAGAGTAGAATGTTTTGACAGAAAGAATTAAGAATTAACATGCTTAGAACTATAGTTGAAGTGGGATGATATAATAGGGAGGGTTAAAGATTCACTGGCAAAACGGGGCTGAGAGGTCTTTGACGGGCATCCACCGTGGTAAGATTGGTCTATCCTAGAAAATAATGAAACTCATTATCGGTATTATGCCCTTTGTTCACCGCGTCCAATCTGCATATCCATTTAGCCTCCGTTTGTCGTAGAGTCAGATCCCTGTCTCCCCCTTGTGTTTAATGGAATATGGTCGATGCCCAAAAACTGAATGTGGGGGACTTCTGGTGAGTTGTACGATAATGTTCAGTCATGGGGTATCTTTCATCACCATTGATGACTGCTCTGCGATGTTCCTGAATCCTGATCTTAAGACTACGTATAGTACTACCCACGTAAATCATCTTACAGGGGCACTCCAGAATGTAGATAACATACTGTGTATTACAGTTGATGAAGTGCTTGATTTCATGGGTAGTGTTGGTATTGTAACTAAATTCTTTCTGTTTGTTTTTGCCCAAGCTACAAATACTGCAATTGGTGCAAGTGTAAAAGCCATGGGGGCCTGTGGTAACCATGTCTTATTGGTATTGGTTGTAATGTAACTAGGGCATAATGTTTTTCGCAGTGTGCATCCTCTCCTGTATATAAGGGATGGATTGGCATTAATAAATGGGCGAAGAGCTGGTACTTCTAATAGGAGATGCCAATGTTTTTTAAAAACTTTAAAAATGTTATCACTGTGTGCCGTGTAGTTGGTAAAAAATGCAATATTTTCCCTCTGAGGTGACCTGTCTTTCTTCTTGCCTAGATTGTTGGTCAATGTATCTGTCCTGGGTAGGCTCATTACCCTTTGTTCTGCCTTGTCGAGGGTTCTACAATCATACCCCCTTTGTCTGAAACGCCCTTTGATATCAATGATGTTTGTCTTGAAGTTGGCTTCCTCACTACAGGCTCTTCGTGCCCGGACCATCTCCCCATATGGTATGTTGGAGATAACAGACTTTGCATGGGCGCTATCTGCATGTAGGATACTATTGCAGGATGTTAATTTCCTATATAAAGTGCTGTGTACTAGTGCCTCTTTTATGTAAAAATGGATATCTAAAAAATCAATATATTTTGTGTTGTGTTGCATGGTCAGTTCTACATTGAAAGTGTTGTTATTGAGGTAGACCAAGTACTCCTGTAAGAGCACTTCAGGGCCCGACCATAGACAGATGATGTCGTCTATGTACCTCCCCCAATAGACAATATGTTTAGTCCAGGGAGAGGCACATTTGGCCCAGGCGTGCTCCTTCTCAAACCAGCCCATGAAAAGCCCGGCGTACGAAGGAGCAGAAAGAGGAAGAAAGGCGCAGAAAGAAGCAAGAGAAGTGCAGAAAGAAGCAAGAAAAGTACAGAAAAAGGCAAGAAAAGTGCAGAAAAAAGCAAGAGAGGTGCAAAAAGAGGAAGAAAGGTGCAGAAAGAAGCAGGAGAAGTGATAAAAGAGGCAAGAGAGGTGCAGAAAGAAGCAAGAGAAGTGCGGAAAGAAGCAAGAGAGGCACAGAAAGAAACAAGAGAGTTGCAAAAAGAAGAGAGTGAGGTACAGAAAGAGGAAGAAAGGCGCAGAAAGAGTCAAGTGAGGTACAGAAAGAGGCAAGAGAGGTCCAGAAAGAGGAGAAAGGTGCAGAAAGAGGCAAGAAAAATGCAGAAAAAGGAAGAAAGGTGCAGAAAGAAGCAAGAGAAGCGCAGAAAGAAGCAAGAGAGGTCCAGAAAGAGGAAGAAAGGTGCAGAAAGAGACATGAAAAATACAGAAAAAGGAAGGTGCAGAAAGAAGCAAGAGAAGCGCAGAAAGAAGCAAGAGAGGTGCAGAAAGAAGCAAGAGAGGTGCAGAAAGAGACAAGAGTGGTGCAGAAAGAGGCAAGAGAGGTGCAGAAAGAGGCAAGAGAGGTCCAGAAAGAGGAAGAAAGGTGCAGAAAGAGACAAGAAAAATGCAGAAAAAGGAAGAAAGGTGCAGAAAGAAGCAAGAGAAGCGCAGAAAGAAGCAAGAGAGGTGCAGAAAGAAGCAAGAGAGGTGCAGAAAGAAAAGAGTGATGTGCAGAAAGAGGCAAGAGAGGTGCAGAAAGAGGCAAGAGAAATGCAGAAAGAGGCGAGAGGTGCAGAAAGAGGCAAGAGTGGAGTAGAAAGCCAAGTGAGGTGCAGATAGAGGCAAGAGAGGTGAAGAAAGAGGCAAGAGAGGTGCAGAAAGAGGCAAGAGAGGTGCAGAAAGAGGCAAGAGAGGTGCAGAAAGAGGCAAGAGAGGTGCAGAAAGAATAGAGTGAGTAGCAGAAAGAGGGAAGAGAAGTGCAGAAAGAGGCAAGAGAGGTGCAGAAAGAAGAGAGTGAGCTACAGAAAGAGGCAAGAGAGGTGCAGAAAGAGGCAAGAGAGGTGCATAAAGAAGAGAGTGAGCTACAGAAAGAGGCAACAGAGGTACAGAAAGAGGCAAGAGAGGTGCAGAAAGAAGAGAGGTGCAGAAAGAGGCAAGAGAGGTGCAGAAAGAGTCAAGAGAGGCGAAGAAAGATGCAAGAGAGGTATAGAAAGAGGCAAGAGTGGTGCAGAAAGAGGCAAGAGATGTGCAGAAAGAGGCAAGAGAGGTGAAGAAAGAGGCAAGAGAGGTGCAAAAGAGGCAAGAGAGGTACAGATAGAAGAGAGTGAGCTGCAGAATGAGGGAAGAGAGGTATAGAAAGAGGCAAGAGAGGTACAGAAAGAAGAGTGTGAGCTGCAGAAAGAGGCAAGAGAGGTGCAGAAAGAGGCAAGAGACGCGCAGAAAGAGACAAGAGACAACTAGATTGCTAACATTCTATATTTATTACAAAAGTGTGGCACGCCTGACGTCATCTTGATGTAATCAAAACTGTAATACCTAAAGCATTTCCTTTAGAAATTATAGAAATTAGAGGGTCTTATTTGCATAGAAATTAGGGTTAGTGCTCTAAAAAACTAAAATGAGGACATATTTTCTGAGTTCTCAAATAGTGACAAAGCACTTTTAAATCATTTGTTATCTTTATGTTTTTTTATCCAGTTGACCACTTGATTAAATGTTACGCTTAGGGGAGAGAATGTGGAGTTACTTCCAGAGCTGCACACTTTGCAACTGGGGAACCAAGTTGGAGTTTCTTCTTCAGCTCGAAATTCTGTGATTCTGGTCAAATCACTTAATCTCCCCATGCCTACAACCAAAATGAGTTTGTCCTTGTATGTTGTAACCAATGCTCATGTAAAGCACTCCAATATCTGACCAGCCTGCACTATATAAACTGCAAAAAAACAGAGGATAAAAAGTGTTTTCCACACTTCTGTCATTGGGCTACACGTGGGCTACATCTGGGTGATATTTGTGCTACATTTGGGCTCCTTTTTCTCTGGTGGCCATCTTGGGAGACTTCAATTAAATTCATTAAACTTTATTTGATCTGATTTAGAAACATAGATCATAAAAGTGTACATAAAAACAGTAAATCCGCTTTCTTAATACAATACAGTGAGAATTAATTAAAACCAGTAGGTAAAAACGGGTGTTACAAAGCCCGGTTCAGAGTAACTTCAGGTTAACAGAATAGTAAAGTTCAATGTTTCCCAAGATCAATCTCATGTACTTCATGCAAAATACGCAATAAGGGGTCCAAGTAAGAGCAACGCTCCAATACCTGACCAGTCTGCACTATAAAACTGCAAAAAAACAAAAATAAAAAGTGTTTTGCAAACTTCTGTCATTGGGCTATATGTGGGCTACATCTGGGTGATATTTGTGCTACATTTGGGCTCTTTTTTCTCTGGTGGCCATCTTGGAAGACTTATTTGTTATCAAGTTTCCTAATTTCCTCATTTACTGCAGTCTCCTCAGTAGGAAATGCTTTCAGTTTTTCACTTTGATTCCATCAAGAAGGCATTCAGATGTGTCACACATTTGCCATAAATTCAGAATGTTAGCACTCTAGTTGCTCATTAGATCACTGTAGTAAAGCTACTGCTCATCAGGGAGTTAACTGGAAGTCTACTGCTGGTATTGAAAGTGATCAGTCTGCATGTCAGAATTTTCTAATGAAATAGAAGAGGATTTGAGATCTCACTTAAAACATGCCCTAATTTGTTTTTCTGCAGCACTAACCATAATTTCTATGGCAAACTGAACCCCCTCATTTTGTTCCTTTTTAAATTAAATGTTTTAAGTGTTACCAGTTTATTCCAATCAAGATGGCTTCAGGTGTGCTATAATTTTGTCATAAGTAAGACTGTTAGCGCTCTAGTTGTTCTTTAGAACACTTTGGGAAGCTGCAGTAGAACACAAAGGAATCAACTGACAGGCTGCTCCTGTTGAAATATAACAGGAAGATATATGAGATCTCACTTAAAACATGTCGTAATTTTTCATTCTACAGCACTAACCATAATTACTATGACAAAATGAACCCCATAATTTTGTTCCTTTTTAAATTAAATGTTTTAAGTGTTACCAGTTTATTCCAATCAAGATGGCTTCAGGTGTGCCATACTTTTGTCATAAGTAAGGCTGTTAGCGCTCTAGTAGTTCTTTCGAACACTCTGGGAAGCTGCAGTAGAACACAAAGGAATCAACTGACAGTCTCTGCCCTTGTTGGATGTACATGTTTTACTGAGACTGTCAGACTTCATTCTCACATGACTGAGAAAGATAATGTGAATTTACAGAAAATATGCTCTCATTTTAGCTTCTGGAGCTCCTTCCAAACCTCTATGGTACAAGCATGAGAAAATAGTTTTCTCTCAAACATGATTCATGATATCCCAGCAGAAGGTTTTTCACAGGGTAAAATAACCTTAGAACACACCACAATTCCTAAAATTAGTATGGTACCATCAACAAATGAATTCTAATGTAACTAAAGTCTGTTATCACCCTTTATAGTTCTCCTTTTGGTGACCCTCAAAATCTTCTATTCACTACAATGTATTTCAATGGGGTGCTATCATGTATATTGGTCCCAAGATGGCTGCCAGCAATTCCAGGATGAAGTGCTGACAGCCAATCAGATCTCACAATGAGATGTGTGGTTAGGCTCCGCCCAGATATCGATATATTTTTTTTAAATTTCTTAGAAACTACTGAACTGATTGACTCCATTTAAAAAAAGGTCGCTTTCTGAACCAAGAGCTACCTTTTTGCCAAATTTGATGTAATTCCGTTCAGCAGTTCGGGCTGTAGCCATGTCTAAAGTTTCCTATGGAAATTAACATGGGGAAAATGTGTTTTGGGACCCCCCTTTTTTCTCGAATCACCCCGAAACTTTCAAGACAGGAGCTGACCGGAGCGGGCCATTAGTTTTGAAAATTCCACGAAGATTCGTCAAACGGCGCCAAAGATATTGGCAAAAGAGAAAACGCTTTTTGAATAGAAACAAGGTCCTAACTATAACTACCTACTGGCGACCGCCAGTAGGTATATATATATATATATATATATATATATATATATATATATATATATATATATATATATATATATATACATATCCAAGTAGAATCCTTCTTACTTTGCCAGTCTCCTAGGGCAACAAGAAAGGGTGCGGACCACCGTGGTTCGTCAACTGCAGTTTATTCAATCTCCCAAAGAAGTGCAGCAGCCATGACGCGTTTCGTCCCTCACAGGGGACTTGATCACATGACGCACTATCGGCCATGACAGTCTATTTAAATACATGTCAATCACTTACTTTTTTTCTTTTTTTCTTTTTTTCCCTCAACCCTGTGATTAACACCTTAAAGTGACAGTGCAGTTTAAACAGATAGCAGATAAAATACATTATTGCTTAACTTTCTAAAGATTTACAAGGACCATAGTTGTCAACATTTGATTGCTGTCTCTTATAAAAGTAGACGTAATGTAAACGTAATGTAAAACATTATCTACATAAATTTCTGCATAAATGCAAGTTTTGCAGCGGCCGTTGGTCATGCAAATACATATATGAATATATAAACAATTTAATATATAAATATATAAATACCTAAAAGATATAAATAAAATAATATACACATACATATCTGCTGCCCTGTAAAACCTAAACAGATTGGTCTTTATAATGTTAATTTAGGATCTTGGTTTTAATACTTGACAACTTCCTAAAATCCCTGTCTGTATACTAAATCAGAAAGTAGTTGTGTATGCACCTGATTAATATCATCTGGCAGCAATATTTTTCCTATATTTACTGTTATTATCTGTTCCCCATTATACCTATAATAAAATTATGTTAAAAGTGATTAGTATTAACTGTGCATAAAAAACCGAATAAAAAAATATAAAAAGCATCTATATACGATGTCTGTTTGAGCAGCTTGGCTATATATTAGTGTGATTATAAGAGATCTGTTTTTTAGAACTATTAATTAGAACTATTTTTTTAAAAGGAGCTAGTTGAATATAGAGGATAAAACCAGGTAAGTCTATAAGTATATATAAATATATAAAAAAAAACTCCTTTATATAAAAGAATTTCTTTATAAAGACAGATTGGTCTTTATAATGTTAATTTAGGATCTTGGTTTTAATACTTGACAACTTCCTAAAATCCCTGTCTGTATACTAAATCAGAAAGTAGTTGTGTATGCACCTGATTAATATCATCTGGCAGCAATATTTTTCCTATATTTACTGTTATTATCTGTTCCCCATTATACCTATAATAAAATTATGTTAAAAGTGATTAGTATTAACTGTGCATAAAAAACCGAATAAAAAAATATAAAAAGCATCTATATACGATGTCTGTTTGAGCAGCTTGGCTATATATTAGTGTGATTATAAGAGATCTGTTTTTTAGAACTATTAATTAGAACTATTTTTTTAAAAGGAGCTAGTTGAATATAGAGGATAAAACCAGGTAAGTCTATAAGTATATATAAATATATAAAAAAAACTCCTTTATATAAAAGAATTTCTTTATAAATATATAAATATATAAATACATAAATACAAGTCCGGTTGGGTCATCCATAAGGGCATAAAGTGACTTTGTAATTCCATGATATCTTACAAGGTGCAGAATTGAAGTACATTCATATGTTAAAACAGGATCCCAAGTATTTTAAATGTGCAGGGAGGCATGCAATTCTTCAGTGGCATTCAACCCTTTGGGGTGTTTAGTGTCGAGGTTTAGAATATAGTACATCTCCAACTTGCGGAGTGCCTTCTCCCGATCACCACCTCTCTTGTTCATTGGAATGGAATCTATAAGATAGTATTGTAGTTCCTTGGGGTTGCCATCATGTTTTTCATTAAAGTGGCGAGCCACTGGATATGCCGGATTGTTATTCCTGATTGCTCTTATGTGCTGGAGCACCCTTTTGTGGCCTTGCAGGATGGTACTGCCTATATATTTCAATTTACAAGGGCACTCCAGCACATAGACTACAAAGTCAGTTTTGCAATTTAACACCTTGTCTATAACTATTTCCTTATCACTGAAGGGGGTCTTGTATTTGGTCATAGATATACCATGTTGGCAGGCTTTACAAGTTTTGCATCTATGGAAGCCCAAACGTTGGGATAACCAAGTACTTTTAGTCGGAGCACCACATGGATCATTTTTTACCAGAACATCTTTCATAGATTTACCCCTGCTGTATGTTATTGCCGGTTGCTTAGGAACTGTGGGGCCAATAACAGGGTCTTGTCTAATCAGATGCCAATTTTTCATAATTATTTTTCGTACAGCACCCTCCTGTTGGTTATATTTCAGGATAAATCTAAATTTGTCTGATATGTCACTTTTCTCCCTACCCTTGTGTTTGGTTTTTAAGAGGGCTACTCTTGATTCCTGATTGCTTTTAGTGAGTGCAGTTTCCAAACATTTCTTACTGTACCCTCTCTCCCGGAATCTCCTTATGCACTCACCCTGAGCCATAAGTAGGTCCTGGTCATTGCTGCAAATTCGCTTCAGCCGCAATAGCTCACCATATGGTATACTTTCTACACGATGCCCAGGATGGGCGCTACTGGCATGTAAGATGGCATTACCCGCTGTTGGTTTTCTGTGTAGTCGTGTTTCAATCTTATTGTCATCAATGTAAACTTCTATGTCCAAAAAGTTGACAAATTTGTCACTTATACAGGCACTGAAGTTTAGATTGAGTTGGTTTTCATTGATTTGTGCAATAAAACTTTCTGCTTCAGTTTGTGTGCCATGCCAAATTAGGAAGAGGTCATCAATGAACCTCCACCATACTTTAACATTTTTGGTCATGGTCTCTGTGTACTCGAGGACCAGCTCCTCCCACCAGCCCATATGCAAACATGCATAGCTGGGGGAGAAGCTGGCTCCCATGGCGACCCCTCTTGCCTGTTGAAAATAAGCATTTTGAAACATAAAAATGTTACTAGTTAGGCAGCTTTCTATCATATTGATTAACATGTTAGTGTGTTCAATGTATTCCGGACCCCTACGTGCAAGATAATATTACACGGCTCTAAGACCGTCTTTATGTTTGATCGATGTATATAGGGAGGTCACATGCAGAGTAATGAGTAAATATTCATCTTCCCATTGGAAATCAAGCATTTTTTCCAAGAAATCCCCACTGTCCCTGATATAGGAAGCCAATGACCGGACGTATTCTTGGAGAAAAAAATCAATGTATATTGATGTCTTTTCAAAAGTACTGTTCCTGGCTGAAATAATCGGTCTTCCTGGTGGTTTACAAGCATCCTTGTGGATCTTAGGGATGAAGTACAATATCAGTGTTACAGGATTGTTGTTTCTCAGGTATTTGTATTCATCCATAGAAATGAGTCCTGTATTTTTCCAGGCTGCCAATTTAAAATTATATGATCCATGTACTGTGTTCAAAGCTTGTTTGCTGCTGCGGCAGTAACAGGAAGTGTCATTCAATTGGTTCATGGCTTCACTGATGTAATCCTCCCGTTTCCATAGAACCACATTTCCACCCTTGTCGGCGCTCCTTACGACTATTTCACAATTGTTTTTAAGTTTCGTCATTAATTGATGGTATTGAAGTTCCCTTGTATTTTTATTTTGTTTTTTGTTGTTTATATTGCCATCAAAGCCACTATTTTGAATTTTTCGATTGAGGTTTTTTAAATCATTCACAACTTGTTCTTGAAAAATGTCTATCGTATCTTTCAACATCACAGGGTAAAATGTCGATGGCGGCTTAAATGGAGTTTGACCCATTTGTTGGGTACTGACCGGTGATTTTATTGTCTCTGGGTCTGTATTAAAGATCTCTCCCTCATTAAGTAGATCCTGTAGTACTTCAACCAGTTGTCTGTCTGACCCACTGTTACCCATACCGGTTCCTTCCTCTTGTGTTTGATTGTTCGAGTCATCATTAATGTTTTCTGGGGCCCCAGGATTTGACAGTTTCAATTGTCTAAAGTATTTTTGTAATTTTAGTTTGCGGACACTTTTGTAGATATCAACTCTCGTGGCTGCGTAATTGAAGGAACTTTCCGGACAATATGAGAGTCCTAAGGAAAGGAGTTGTTCTTCTGCTTTGTTTAAGGTAATGTCAGTTAGGTTGATAACTGTTTTAGACTCTGTCATAGGGATTCTGCACACACACAGAGCTATGCACAAGATAATAGGACCTCGGAATATAGTGGTGAGCCAAACATAAACCTTAGCACCTAAAACCCAACCCAACTAGCCTTAGCGTCCCATTAGCAACAATGTACCAATGATTAGACAACCCAGAACACGGTATCTCTCTCTCTCTCAGGACTCGCAGTAGCAAGAACACCCTTTCGTCACTCACTCATACCTGTCCACAACCGGCGTATGAAGAGACACTGTATAGGTTAAAATGTTTATTTCAACATACGTGCTCTAAGATACAGTACACGTGACAGTACTATCCGCATAATGCTTAAGAATAATATAATCAGCATTGTTATAACTCCATAGAATACTAACGGGGAAAGCATTTCATAAAGCAGTGGATAGAGGGCTGAATGACCTTACCACCCTCCCCGTGCTAATAGCTATTGTATTATAATAATAGAAGACCTCTGGGCTTTGACAAGCGAACCCCCATACCTCAGTCTCTAGATGCAAAAACTACATCAGCAGACAATCACAGCTCTTCTCCCTGGAAAGGTTTTCTTCAAGTCCCTCTCAAGAGGGAAAAACGCAATAATAAAAGCCCACCAATTTCCCCATGGCAGCTGTACATAGTGTTATGTCTAGGTGCGAGGGACTGGCCATATCAGCAAGAACCAGGGACGTGTTTTTCGACCTTGTAACTGTTGTTCAGACTGAGCCCAAAAGGAACAGGAGAAAAGGTGAGAAACAGAAAATGCAGACAGTTGTAAAATAACTTGGCAGGAGCAGAGGGCGACAGAACAACGGCTAAGAGTAACGTGCGCAAAAGTCATCATGGCAGCCAGGCCTATGCCAACGTATCCAGGCAGGCCAGGAGGCCACAGAGGCTTTTATTTAAAAGCAAATAGCTACCATTTGTAAGCAAAGTAAAGGTAGGAGAAATAGCA
>CAWUFW010031320.1:0-15733 GCA_963921515.1 Calotriton arnoldi | reverse complement strand
CAAGGAGGAGCATCCCCCACACCCCACACCCACGTGTCAGCCACCGCAGTGCACAACGACAGCCGAAAGGCAGACATCACGGTCCACAGCAATCGGTGTCAGTGGGTGTACAGCCACCCCCACGACCCACTACACCCCCCACCCCCACAGACCTGCAACATGGAGCACCCCCGCTAAGAGCCATGTGGCATCCAGTACAGTGCACGCACGAACAACTTGCAGGTGGGAAACTGGACAGGGCTGGATTACTGGAGGCATGAGGACCATAACACCACCAACACATGGGACATGTCACGTAGCACACGAACACGCAGCACCGCCCACCGTCACGAACAAGTGAACAATGTGCACACGGACATGAACAGCAGACTCACACCCCACATGACCCATCACAGACATAGCAACACCCAAGGAGCCACGTCTGCATGCACAAGCCACACTGAATATAGTCCCACACGGCAGCCACTGTGCAACTCATCACACACAACCGAAACACCATTGAAGTCCTGTCCATGTAGCCCCTACTGCCTGTCAACCACACACCCCACAACTACGCCTATGTAAGACAAACAACACTAGACGCAACAGAGCGGAACAACAGAAATGCACACGAACACCACTGAACCCATCAAACACACAGACACACCATGCACATACAACATACCATCCATCCCATCCGTCAGCCCCAGTCTCATGAAAGGCATGTCATCCGCACAGCTGCCACACATACAGCAGTCACGCTAAGACACATGCCCATGACCAACCATGTGCCAGAAGTCAATTAAGCGCACGACACACTGTGAGCAACAACACACAACATGGGCCACACACCCCCCGAGCACTGCAGTGATGCACATGGCACAGGGCAGCACGCACACCAAGGAGATGGGACAACTGCAATACGTTGGCTGGCACACAACTATCACTCACTCATAACGATGCGTCCAATGCCATGTCCAGTAACCACAACAGACAGCAAATATGCAGGGCATGTCAGGCATGCACACACCTCAGACCATGCACTGTCATGCTGCCACAACACATGTCACGTTCGGCACCCATGGCTCACAGCATGTACCCCAAAAGCATATCCCCTCCCAAATGCAAATCTGGGGCATGGCCCCCATGTTGCCATATGCGTTCCTAAGCGTTCCATTTGAACCCCAAAAGCATATTCCATCCCAAATGCGAATCTGGGGCATGGCCCCCATGTTGCCATATGCGTTCCTAAGCGTTCCATTTGAACTCCAAAAGCAAAGTACAAACCAGACCCAGGATGGGCCAGGAGCCCGCATACACCAGAGTCACAATGAGTAGGGGCAAAGCAACACACCCATCGGCATGGCCAATCCGTCCCATGCCACATGTGCACAGCACACAGTCCCATTGCCTAGCACACACAACTACAGATGCCACAGCCACACACTCGCCTCCGGGAAACCCATGTACGAGATTGCACGAACTGCCAATGTCAGACGACTAATACATACTTCGCCAGGTGCAACACAATAACAAATCTCATTCTCTCCACAGGTGACGAACTGCTGGACGCTGGGGATGGAGACAGCAGCCAGCACAGCCAGCCTACAAGCCCCCAACGAGGACACACGGATCTGGAGGATCTGTCCACCTCTTCGGACACGGACCACCAAGCTGGCCCATCTGGCGTGGCAGGGCCCAGCCGCTCCCCAGGACCCCTCCTACCCACCAACCCATCATCCAGGGATGCTGAACAGTCCCAGTCCCCTGCTGCCACTGTCGTTGCGGCCACACCCACGGTCATTGCGGCCACTACCACTGCCGCAACCGCCACCATCGCCGCACCGACCACCACCGCCTCCACCACCACCACGTCTTCGCTGGCACCAGCCCCAGCGCAGGTGGTGGCCCGGCCGACTGGATCCACCCTGGGAGCCACAGCGAGGACCGTGGAGAGCAATGTGGCTAGTGGGCAGGCCGGTGGCAGCAGGACTGGTAGGAGGAGCAGGGTCAGGGAAACGCCAGCCTCCCTGGGAGCCATGCCCTGCCTCAAATGGCCAGAGTCCTTGGGGCCTATGAAGAGGCCCAAGGACAATGGGCCAGGTCTGCTACTGACACGCGGGAGGTGCTGGGGGTGCTGAGGTCCATGGACGCCCATATGGGCCAATTCGTGTCCCGTATGGACCAACTCGTGGACCTCATGGGCCAGCTGGTGGTGGCGGTGGGGTCACAGGCAAGGCCAGCAACACCACCTCCGCCACCACCTGCTAGGGCGCAGGCTCGGGCAGCAGTGTCCACTTCCCCTGCGTCCACAGCCAGTGAGCACACCTCACCCACCACCAGCAGGTCGCCACCACACACCCCCTCCCAAACGTGGAAGGGGCCGTCCGAAGAGGAAACAGATCTCCCGGGAGGACTTCGCACGCTCCAGTCGCAAGTGAGGCAGCCAGCCAGCCTTCCGCCAGCCTTCCTTGACCAGCCACTGCATTGACTTGCTCTACGATCCCACTCCACACAGCCAGCTGGATGGCATGTGTGTGTTGGACTATGGACATAGAACCAGTGGGTACACCCTGATCATCACGCAGCCATGACCGACAGCTCATTGTCACTGCACGCACCACTTTTGTCATCACCTTACACACAATCACATGTCACAGTTTGTAATAAATGCACCTTTTTCACTAACTGCTGTTTGTGCCCTGTGTCTTTATTGTACGGAATACAACGGCCACCTTGGGCGGAAAGGCACCTGATGCGTGGCATGGCAATGGAATCCGGAGGACCTGTAGGGACCTAGGGGTGGGAGACAGAACAGGAGCACATTCAATGAGTGTGTCACACACCCATCACACAGTACATGTCAACAACTACAAGCAATGTACACACATCGCACAGAGCAATAGGGCACAATACCACAGCCACCAACAGTGGCATACTACCCTGGCCATGGAGCGTTGACACACTGCACGCAGTGAACATACGGCCACCCTGACACAGCACACACACACCTGCATAGATACAGACACATCATCCGTCGTACATGGACACTCACCGTCAAGTGAAGTAGCGGGCGATGAGCTGCTGGCGCACATTCCCAGCTTCCTCCTCTCCGCTGTCCACCTCACTCGAGCTGTCCTGGTCTGCGGGCTGGGGCCCTGGTTGATCTCCGTCATCCACAATGAGGGGGATCTGCTTCCGAATGGCCAGATTGTGCAGCATGCAGCACGCCACCACTATCTGGCACACCTTCTGTGGGGAGTACGCCAGTGCACCCTCGGTGCGGTCCAGGCACCTGAACCTGGACTTGAGGAGGCCAAAGGTACGCTCGACCACACGTCTGGTCCTCCCATGTGCCTCATTGTATCGATCGTCTGCTGGGGTGCGAGGATTCCTCAATGGACTGAGCAGCCATGCCCCATTCGGATACGCAGAGTCACCTGGGTGTGAGGGACACAGAGAACCGTTGCTATTCCAACTGGACAGGGGACAGCATCGCACAACCAGCACGCTACACCACTCCACATACTCACCGACAATACAGCCACGATCCTGTTGCAGATTGGACATCAGTCGTGGCAAGATGCTGTTGCGCATTATGTGTGCGTCATGGGCCGAGCCTGGAAACTTGGCACACACGTGGGTGATCACCATGTCCGCAAGGCACACCACTTGCACATTCAGGGAGTGCGTGTGCTTCCTGTTGCGGTACAGGTGCTCAGTGGCCTGTGGTGGAACAAGGCCAACATGAGTGCAGTCAATGGCTCCCACGACGTGTGGGATTCTGCCAAGGGCATAGAATGCACCCTTCACTGCCGCCAATTCACGAGCCCTGGGGAATCTGATGTACCTGTTCCGGTACAGCATCATGGCTGCCAGTACATCCCTCAGCACCTTGCTGAACATGGGCTGGGACATCCCTCCTCCACTGCCCACTGTGTGCTGGAATGACCCAGTGGCGAAGAAATGCATGGCGGCCATCACCTTAGCCGTGGGGGTGACAGCAGTCGGATACACCCTGCGGGGACGGAGATGGGGCTCTAACATGGCACACAGTCGATGCAGAGTTGGCCTGTCCAGCCGAAACTTCCTAATAACCTCTGTATCGTCCATGTCCACCAGCAATTGGTATGGGCGGTCAATGTTCGGTCTCCACCTGGGTTAAATGGCAGAGGACACATGTCAAAGCAACACGGCACATAGCAATTTCGCATACACATCACTGACATGACTGAGCAAGCACATGAGCCACAGCCCAGCTGTCAAGCTGGGACGGCACGGCCACAATACACTTACACAGGTCTCCCAACAATGGCAATGGCAAGTGAGACATACCACTGCCATGTGCATGCACATGGGGATCTAGGCCCCAATGACTTGCGGGGCGTGCTGATGGGGACTGACTGCATATTCGTCAAGCGGCAACGCCACGGCAACATGAGTGTCTGCTGAGCATGGTACTGCTTCCGAGGCTGGATGAGTATGGCACACGACGACGACGATGTGGGCACGGGCTGAGCGGCCAATACAAGTGGGACCTGTGGCACGAGGGGATATGAGACAGTAGTAGGTGTCAGCACTGCACCCTATGTACAGCACTGTACGGATCACAGCTCCCGAAACATTGACTGGTGTCCACATTGACAGCCCCATGCCAAGACGGCTGTGTGCTTGCAGTCACACGTCACAGGTGAGAGGTTACATTGCACGTGCCAGGTGGCAGTCGTACATAGTGGGAGCTGGCATGTGTGTGCATGTGTCTCCTGTTCAGGATCCACCAGATGGGCGCTGACTCTGTACTGACCATTGGACACAGCATGTTCCGTGGAAGGCTTGTGTGTGTGGGATGGTGGCACTGGATGTGCCTCCGTTGGGTGGGGGGCCATGCACAGGGCGGGTACGTCGATGATTGCACATTGTTGGTCACGGTGGGTGCACCAGCTAAGATGTGTTGCCCTGTGTTCAATTCCTATGTCCGCATGATGATGGACTGTGGATGTGGGCAGACTACACATTGGTCGATGTGCTGTCTATATGCATGTGCCTTCACACCAGGCACAGCTGCCCCTGCACATGTGACCCCTGCTGGACTCGCTGCTGGGTCTGTGGAGCTGATGCACCTTCTGCGCGTGGGCGGACAGCTCTCCTCACTTCCCTCATTGCGCATGTCATGTCTTTGCCGCAGGTGACATGGATCATGGAGGGCCCACATGTACGCGTGGGTAGGCTACACATGATTGTACACTGGTCGCCACCCCCAGTCAGTGTTTCGAATGGGAAGGTTGTCGTGCTGGTGGTATGTTCGATGTGGCGGATGGGCGGGCCTAGGTGCGGGCTTACATTCCGGACATGGGGGTAGTTGGATTGGCGACTAGTTGCAGTACACACGGGACACGTCTCTTCCTTTCCACATCTGGGTCATCCCTTGTACTAACTGACAGTGATACAGTCATCTTCGCCCCAGCCCTCATGTCCTCCCCTCGCCCCCAATATGCATGCTCACCTGCGAGGCTAGCGCTTGCACAGGCAGCCCCAAGCTCGCACCAGAGAGGGCAAGGAGTGTATGTGTGGGTCCAGTTGCACGAGTGGGCTGTCTCAGGGTATGATGTGTGGCGGGACACCGTCCACCTGCGTGGTGCCCCAAATGGAGACCCGGCCTGCATGGACTATGCATCACAGTCTTCGCCTTCCGGATCCGCCACCTGCGACACCCAGTGGCTGTGGCTGCCCTTGCGGCCATGCCGCGTCCGTCTGTGGCTGATGGCCCACACATTCACTCTTTGGCCTCTCTGGGGAGGGCTCAGGGGTGGTGGCGCACGCGCTTGCACTTAGTCGCAATGGCATGTGGCGTGGTTGGTATGATGGGCAATGGATGGGATGGTGCGAGCCACCTCCCGTGACGTCAGTGCTGCTCGTGCTGTGGTGCGTCCCCCTACACTTCCATTTGACTTTTTGCCATGCTGGACGTTGAGGTTCTATTGCCTGCGTGATATGAGCAGGAGGAGCGCGAGGAGACCTCTCACACACCATGCTCCACTGCCATCCCGTGCCCTGTATCGCCTGTGCGGATTGACTATGTTGGGGTTACACCTGGTCGACTGGGGCTGTGTGTGCCTTGTCAAGGGGCATGGCGGGCGCACAACAGGATCCAGCTCGTCCACAGAGGGTGGGCTGAGGTGCGCCTGGTACCGCTTTGTACGTGTGCCCGGCTGCTGTGCACACACGTGTTCACTCCCCCGACAGGTGTCCTCTCACAATGCCCAGGGAAGCGGTGGTGTACTGTTCATGAGCCCTCCCAACACGGCGTGCTCCAACTTGGCATGTGCGCATCTACCCGTCGCACCCACCCACCTGAGCACTGCGTCCATACGACTTCACACGCCACATGTGTGTCTTCCACAGTAGTGCTACTCATTTGCGTTGACATCCAATACCAGTGGACTACATGGTCATGTCACGACTGCCGTGTACTTCACATACTCTCATCCTCTCTCATTCGTACTTGTGAAATGAGTCAGCGGAGACAGTTCTGGTTTCAAACATTATATTGAGTCTTCTGTCCTCTGTGATGCAGTATAGTGGACACTACTGGCAGCGGAATACATATTGAGGATATACTGAGCATGATTACAAATGGGATAGGGTGTGGGGTTACATCTGCTTGGCCAAGGCTGTGCTAATGTACATTTACGTGTAGCTGCGGAGCTGCGGACTTTGACACAGACGGTATACATGTAGCCTACCAGACCGCTCGGCATCATGGGCACAGTCCATCTCAGTTCCATGTGACAGGTTTGCTGCGGTTGTTCCTCATGCACGCGTGCATGTGAGATGACATCAGGGCATGTGCTTGCGTGCATGCAGCGGCGTGCCACTTGTTGTTGCACTGTGGTGGTTACTGGACATGTCACAGTCACTGGGGTCGTGTTGTTGTTGTATGCACTTGTCGTCCATGCAAAGGTCCTGGTATGGGATTCCCGGGGCGGGGGTGGGAGGGGTGCAGCACCCACAGACTCCAGGCGACCTATTCATGTCCACTGAGCGGTGTGTGTGTCCATGTGCGCTGGATCCATGTCGTGTCCTGGTTGTTCGTGCAGTTCCGTCCATGTGGGTGCGATGAACAGAGCCCATGCCACTGCCACCCACGATGCATGCGGTGTTCCTGGATGTGAAGGGGAACAGTGTGCATGTCCCGGTCATATCCGATGTCATGGCGATGTCGTTGATGGTGTGGTTACAGTTGCCGGTCGTTTGGTATGGCTGTTGTGGTGGTGACTGGCCAGTCCGTGCGGAAGCTGAGCATGGGTGCGGGGTTGGACTTCATAGGTCACTCGGGGAACCTGCGTTGTGGTCCGACGTATTTACAGGTTGTCAGGTATGCGATGCCGTCCAGCAGGCTTCCATGTCATTGGTGGTGTACATGTTTGCCAGCCAATGAAGCGGATGGTGGCTGTCAAGGTGTTGTTCGTAGGTTGTCCCTTGGAGGACCATGATGGGGCATGCTGGGTGACATTCGATGTAGCTGTTCTCGATGATCCGTCGTGTGGAGGCACAGTGGTTCCATTTCAGTGCGCGTGCGATGTTGGCCACATACGCCATGCCACCATAGGCAGAGCAGGCCCTGTCGTGTGCGTCCAGAGGGAGGAGTAGTGGTAGCAGGTCCGCCTTCAGACATGCCGGGTTGGAGAGGCATATCTCGACGGGATGCTGGTAGGGACACCTCCGACAGTAGAAGACGGGCATGATGCAGCTGAACAATGTGATGCGGTAAGTCAGTCGGTAACTTACGTTCAGCAGGGACAGGAGATCGCATCCCAATGTATGTATCGTGCTGGTTTGGTACAGCTTGAGCTCTTCGGCGTAGTTGGGTAGGTGTGTTGCGGTTGCCATTTCGCAGCGGTGCGTTGTGGTGGCGTGCTCCGGCTGTGTGTGCAGTCTGCAATGTGCACGCTCCGAGGTTGCTGTGAGCTCTGTGTAGTCGTAGGGAGACAGGACTTGTGTTCTGTTGGCTTGTTTGGAGGACACGGGCCCTCATCCCACATGCTTCTCAGACAGTTCAAGGTCAGTGCTGTGTGACTCCTTCCAATTAACTTGCATGTGGCCGACATGGGGAGTGTTTTCTTCTTTCTTCCCCGTCCGTTGTGTGCTTCTGTGATATGCGCTATCTGCCGTGTGGTCGGTCTCCTCGGCATGCCTGTGTTGGTCTATTCTTGGACAATGGCTGTATTCACCGGCTTCTGTCGTAGGGCTGTGGTTTCGGAGTTGGAATGGAAGGTCATTCAGTGCTGTCTGCTCTCCCTTGTGTGGGCGGCAGGCTGCCTTTCCGCTCTGCGTTGGGCCTTGTGTGTAGATGTAATTCTTGGGCCACCTGTTGTCAGTCCCCGGGCTCTTTGGTGTTCCGTTTCATGTGTCTTGTTCATATGTGCAGGGTGGTATGGGTTTTTCAGTGTGGTACTGGCGTTCCTCTTCCCGAAGGGGCCCTGCTTCTCCTAGTTGGTGTTGCCGCCGCTGTGTGCTACGCCATGTTTGTTACACTGGGGTGTGTCCTGCTGTTGCGTGTCTTCACTGACATGTGTGCGTCGGTTGTGTGGCGTTGGGTGTTGTCCGTGAATTGGGCGTTGGGGACATGTCTGTGGCCGGCCTGTCACGTGTCATGTGCGTTCGGGGTGGGGCTGGTGTGTGTGCTGCTTGGTTGTGTCCCTGTGTCTGTGTGCGACGCATACATGGCGCTGCGGTTGGCCTCTGCGTTGTGCGCATGTGTGGCGGCGTCATCGGCGCTTTGGGGCCGTGACGGGGTGGTTGGTTCCTAGTCCCAGGTGGTGTGTACACATGTGTTCTGCGATGTTAGGATTTGGCCTGTGTGTCATATGTGGATGCAATGGTGGATGTGTAGTGTGCACGCGCTGGTGGGGGTTGTCCGCTTTTTCCGCCCTTGCACTGTGTGCGCTGTTTGCGTGCACTTGTTGTGTGTGTGCCTACCTGCGTCTCCGCGGTACGTTGCGTCCTTGGTGGTGCATCAGCAGAAGCATGGGAAGGGCCTGCAGTGCTGTATTCATGCCCGGGGTGCCGCTTCTTCGTTGTCCGTGCTCTGCGTCCGTGTTTCCGCCTCTCTTTCACGTGCGGTGTCTCTTAGCCGTGGGAGCCGTTTGTTTGCGGCATCGTAATTTATGCGCCGGGCGGGACGTGTTTCGTCGGACGGTGTGTGTCAGTTGTGCTGCGCCGCTACGTGTGCGGGCGCACTTTGATGGCGGACGGTGTTGCTGGCTTGCCGGCGGTGTTTGGCCTGCTTTTCGCATCGTAATCGGGCGGGCGTGTGGACTGCTGCGTGCCGGCGGTAACTGGTGGTTTTTGCATCCGCCAGCACGGCGGTAGTGCTTCCGCCCGCCATCGTAATGGGCCCCTAGGTAACTACGACCAGGTATCAACAATAATACTAGCTAACATTAAAGGGGAAGCAGCTTCAGTGGCGATCCGCCAACACCTAAGAGAGGTCAGTCTTATAGACCAACCACAAGAACTTCCCAAAATAATTGAAACTGCATATGCAGAACTGGGAAAGGACAGTTTGGGTGGGAAAGCTTTTAAAAAAACAGCTAATGGGCAGTCCTGAGAAGGACAATTCTAAGCAGACACCTACTTCTTCTAAAAAGAAGTGGGATAATAATAAAAAACAAAAATTTTCAGAAAAGATTCTCAGTCCCGAGGTAGGTCTCCTCAACAGGAGCCCTCTGCAAAGAGGTATAACCTTAGGAATAGGGATAATATTAGGAAACCTGACAGGTATCAGGATACTGATACACATTCCTCTCGACAAACAACACAGGGAGAGAAGGAAAGTCAGCACACAAAGAAGAGCGCAAGCAGTCCAGGGACAAGCACGCTCAGGACTCTTCTAAAACAGAAGACAAACCACAAACCAAACCTCAATTTAAAAAGAAGAAAGTTGCAGGTCTCAAAGTTAGACATGCACAGAATCCTAAGGACTCAACTTCTGAACGGGGAATGGGCTCAGACAATGCTAGACAGCGCGGCAGAAGTAACAATAGCTAGCCAGAACCTGAAGGAATTTCTGGACAGCAAAATTGAATGATTACATCACGGTGGATACACCAGACAAAAGGGTGAACGTCCCACACAAGTTATATGAAATAACACTCCGCATGGAGGAGGACAAACACAGGAAAGTAAAAGGTCTCTTTGCGAAGAACCTATTGTCTGGTTTTGACATACTGTTAGCAGAACTAGATTAGCCGCCAGCATTCGTCAGGGAGCGCCCAACGGGAGAAAGTATATTTTACCTGCATTTCCCGTTCACCTTAAACATACATATGCACGGGAGTGGGCAGTAGCCCAAGCTCCAGCATTGTATAAAAATCACGCTGGATGGGATGATGCCTCAACCCACCATGTGATCCCATTAATAGTTTCACCACATGCTCAAAGACCATATCGTATTAAGCAAGAAGCTAAAAACACAGGTCAGGGAGATCTTAGATCAACTTGAATACCAGGAGATCATTGAAAAATGCACTTCACAAAAGAACAATCCCTTGTTTCACTTATCAAAACATGATAATACATTTCGTCTAGTTTTCATTTACAGACACTTGAACACTTCCACAAAGGCATATGCTGTCCAACATGCAGATAGTGCCGCATTAATGAATAACATTATGCGGGAAAAAATACAAAACGACACTTGTTGTCTCAAATGAATTTTTCTGTCAAACTATAGCACCTGAAAACAGGTACCTAACAGCATTTAGTATATTAGAGTCCCAGCGACAATTTTTTGTCATCTCCCCCGTGGGTATAAGAACAGCTCAGGGTATTTTCTGAAAGAGTTACTGAATGGCTATAGCACTTTGATGAAGAAGCGTTGTCCTATTTGGATGATATTTATCTAACGGACGACCTATTGGGGAAACACTTGACCAGGGTGAGCACCATTATTATGGGATTCGCCTCTGAGGGCTACAAATTTAATTTTGAGAAATCAAAAATTGCCCATCTCTGTGTCCTATTTTTGGGATACTAGTTTTCAAGTGAAGGGAAAAGCCTGGCAGCTAACTTTTTAGAAAAGTGTGCGCTGCTCCAGCCTCCAAAGACATTAAAACAACTTCCAATCAGAACTGTGATTCCTAGATTTTGGCAGAACATACATTTTTGATTTCGCAGAGAGAGTTAAACCTTTCTACGACCTTTTTCAAACCTGACTTTTCAGTCAAACAATGAACACAAGAACACACCAATATTCTTTGTTCACTCCAGGAAGATATTATTGCTTCCAAACACATACACACACGTGTAAACTTGCACCACTTGGTACTCAGTATCATTTTGGGTCAATGCGGGTACACTTATTAAACCTTTAATGAAGGTGAAACTGTACCAATCGCATACAAATCTCATCTGTACACAAACACAGAAATGAGTTTTAATTCAACAGGAAAAAATTCTGACAACCATTCAGACTGCTGTAGCAAAAGAAAGAGCACTGGCTCATGGGATGATGTATTATTGTCGTCACCCCGGTACCGGGGCTAGCATTCCTAATGCCAAAGCCTTACATCCAGAATGGATACAAAGGGCTAATTCTTTTGCTGCATCAGACTTTGAATCCAGATTTGATCCAAGTTTAAAAACATAGGCATTCCTGCAATATGAGAAAGAACATCATCTACCAAATGAAATCTTGCCTCTAGATCAGTATGAATTTTTAAAATTTACACTGATGGGTCTGCCCCACCGGCCGCCTTTGTTAAAGAACAGATGCTGGATGGCAAGTTCCGTCCTCATTGCACCAAAAAACTACCTCTAGGTAATAGCCCGGCTCGGTTGGCAGCTTTAAAAGCCCTGATACTTGCACTTGTAAACACGGATCGCGAATTCCCCACACTTATAGTGTGCGATTCCTTTACTGTGTGCAATCATGTAATAAATATTTACACCATTGGGAACAAAATGGGTTTAAAGATGAAAAAGGTGGCATAATTAAACACAAAAATTATGGGAACAAGTAGTGGAGTTGAAAAAACGACCTACCAAACAAAAACTCACGTGATTAACACACTGAGTCATCAACGTGATGGCGTGCACGTTGCAGGGAATTCATTGGCTGTAGAAGCCACACAGGGGGCTGTTCACACAGCTTCCGTAGCTGCGCACACTCGTTCAACAACGAGAATAGACGGTTAGAATATGGTGTCTGTAATTGCTTCACGCAAAGGCAGCACAGCAGTGCCTAAGAAATTTCCACTCATATACTCCTACAAGTTAGGTGCAAATAACATTCCATATGCTCAGATTCCTGGAGTGGGGGATAGAGTATTTCCAAATATGGATAGTAGGCAGGAATTAATCATTTAAAGCACACAAGGGCTTTGGCTCCGCGCATTCAGGGGTAATAGCTACTATTTCTTCATTGCAACAGTGCTATTGGTGGCCAGGGTTCAGAAGTCAGACTATTGACTTTGTCTTGAACTGCAACATCTGTAAACAGATGCCAGGCTCCACCATCACAAGACCCGCGCAAGTCCCATTGCTAGACAGCATCAGACTGTCCACTTGATCGTGTCGTGTAACAGGACCACTGTGGCCCCTCAAATTTTGAGGTGGCTTAAAAATATATCTTGGTGGCAGTGGATCCGTGCTCAAGTTTCCTATAGGTATGGCCTTAGCGCTCGGCTGACGCTCAAAACTGTTATAGAAAGATTTGCGAGTCCATAACAGGAGATACGCAATCAACGTTACACCCTGACTGTGGCTCCACGCTTAGCTCTCGGGCTGACAAAGAGGCCATGGAAGGGATGGGCGTAGCATTGCGGTACTCCTCTCCAACGCCATCCTGAGGGAGTTTAGGTAGAGGAGAGGAAGGACTGGGGCATAGAGCAATCCTTAACAGCTAGGGTATTAGGCAGGGCATTAGTGAGGTCAAACACTTATATGGATTCAGGGGGCAATACACACCAAGCCAAGAAGCTCTCTAGGAGGTCTGACTACATTTACGAATGTGGGAACCTGATCATAAATGTGAAGGCACAGTGGCGGATGAAAACCATTCTGTATCTATGATCGTTTGGCTGTTTTACAGGAACTAAAGGAAACAAAGAAACAAACAAAGATTCTGTCAAAGTGAAACAGGCCGCCACTGGGAAGTCGAGGTAATCTCGGCAAGACCTGTCTGAATCCCAAAAGTCGGGGATCTGGGCAGAGAGAGATAAAGATCGCGGACACTAGGCCTGGGCGGTAAATTCCGTTCCGCTCACGGAATTTGCAGAATTTGGGTAAATTTGCGTTCCGCGGAGAACGCGGAATTACCAAAAATTCCGCGATCCGCGGCTTCGCGGAATTTTTTGCTTGTTCGCGCTTTCAAGACGCTTGTTCGCGAGATATTTCTCCCCGAGCACGCAAACAGCGTTCGCGAACAGGAAAAAAGCATCGCGAACGGGCGGAACAAGCAATTCCGCGTGTTTGCGGAACTTTTGCGTGCTCGCGGAGAGTTTTTACCGTTTCGCGGAGCTTTGCGTAGCGCAACTACGCAAATTCCGCCCACCCCTAGCGGACACAAAGGAATTTGGCCCCTCATACAGGAAAACCTGTGCCATTCCTTGAAGTGAAAGGAACAAGAACTGTACTTTTGCCGCATCTTGCCGTGAAAAAGGAAAACAGATTCATTTCAAATGAAAGAATCAAACAACACTATGTGGCCAATACCGAGCAGTAGGCCTCGTGAACTCCACATTAGTAGACGTCCCTCTCACTACTATTCAAGAAATTCAAACTGAAAAGCTCATCACGTTTGAGAAATCAAATCCATGGAGTGGGGGACTATGCAACAATGGGATTACTGACAGAATATCGAGGAGCAAAATATCGACCTGCCAAAATATCGAGGAAAAAATATAGAATGCCAGAATATCGATTTCCTATCTACAAACAGGTAAGTACAAAAATATCGAATCCAAAATATCATTGTAAAAAATATAGTTAGTCAAAATATCGAATTTTTTAAATGTCTTAAAAGTAATGTAAAATTAATAAAATAATAAATATAATTAACTAAAACATACTTAAAAATACTTAAATAACCTTAATATTAATAAATAATTAATGTAAGTTAAAAAAAATAAACATGCATTTTTATTTTTTAATACATATTTATATTAACGTAATATTAATAACAAATATTCAATATTTTTAGCGTAGGATAGCGGGAGGGTAAAATTTACTATTCCCACTCCAGTGAGTGCAACAGTAGGGAAAACGTTGGATAGCGGGAAGGTAAAAATTACTATTCCCACTCCAGTGAGTGCAACAGTAGGGTAAGCGTTGGATAGCGGGAAGGTAAAAATTACTATTCCCACTCCAGTGAGTGCAACAGTAGGGAAAGCGTTGGATAGCGTAGGGGTAAAAATTACTATTCCCACTCCAGAGAGTGCAACAGGAGGGAGAGCGTTGGATAGCGTAGGGGTAAAAATTACTATTCCCACTCCAGTGAGTGCAACAGTAGGGAAAGCGTTGGATAGCGGGAGGGTAAAAATTACTATTCCCACTCCAGAGAGTGCAACAGTAGGGAAAGCGTTGGATAGCGTAGGGGTAAAAATTACTATTCCCACTCCAGAGAGTGCAACAGTAGGGAAAGCGTTGGATAGCAGGAGGGTAAAAATTACTATTCCCACTCCAGTGAGTGCAACGGTAGGGAAAGCGTTGGATAGCGTAGGGTAAAAATTACTATTCCCACTCCAGTGAGTGCAACAGTAGGGAAAGTAATGATTTAATATTTAAATTAAAAAAAATTAATTATCAATACCAAATAAAAAATTAATTAAAATTAATTACCAATTACAACATATTTAATAATTAATGAATTATAAATAC
The DNA here is from genome assembly GCA_963921515.1 of Calotriton arnoldi. Classification (NCBI taxonomy): domain Eukaryota; kingdom Metazoa; phylum Chordata; class Amphibia; order Caudata; family Salamandridae; genus Calotriton; species Calotriton arnoldi. The sequence goes on along the minus strand of CAWUFW010031320.1, from coordinate 874 downwards.
CAATAAATATTATTTATTAAAAATTAATTACCTATTAATAATTAATTAACAACCAATTAATTTTCAATACCAAAAATTAATAAGTAATAAAAAATACCAATTAATAATTAATTAACAGTAAATTAATTATCAATACACAAAAATAATTTCAATAATTACTTAATTACAATTCAATTACTTCCCACCCTATTCCCCTGTAAAACACACAACCCGCTCCAAATAATAATTAATACCATTAATATAATTATCAATTAATCAATTAATAAAAATTAATTACCAATTAATAAAAATAATTACCAATTAATAATTAATTAACAATAAATTATTTATCAATACCAATAAATAAAAATTAAGTATTACATATTTACAATTAAATTACTTCCCACCCTATTCCCCTATAAACCCACAACCCGCTCCGAATAATAAGTTAATACAATTAATATAATTATCAATTAATCAATTAATAAAAATTAATTACCAATTAATAAAAATTAATTACCAATTAATAATTAATTAACAATAAATTAATTATCAATACCAATAAATAAAAATAAATATTTACTTAATTACAATTAAATTACTTCCCACCCTATTCCCCTATAAACCCACAACCCGCTACAGAACTAAAACGCAAAATTAAATTAAAAATAATTAATAATTCCTAAAAATTAATATTTAATTTACTATAATTAAATTACTTCCCACCCTATTCACCTATAAACCCACAACTCGCTACGGAATTAAATTACGCAAAATTTAAATAACATAAAATTCTTTACTTTAAAAAAATTCAAACATACATTACAAAAATAATACATACTTTTAACACATATACTGACACTTAAAACACTATAAAAAAATCGATATTTTTAGC
>CAWUFW010031319.1:0-15734 GCA_963921515.1 Calotriton arnoldi | reverse complement strand
TTTCCTACCACCCAGCGTTCCCCCAGGTCTCCCGATAAAAATGGTGCCTCACTTGTGTGGGAGGCCCAAGTACCCGCGACAGGCAAGGGCCCAAAACATTTTTTGAAAGGCAATTTTGATGTTGCCTCAAAACGTTTTGGGCCCTTGACTGTCACCGGTACTTGGGCCTCCCACACAAGTGAGGCACCATTTTATCGGAGACCTGGGGAACGCTGGGTGGTAAATTTGTGTGAGCCCGAGGATGCCACAACTCTCGCACACAAAAATGTGTGAAAAAAGTGATTTTTCAGCTAAAATTGAGGTTTGCAGGAGATTTTGTGTAGGAAACGTTGGAGATCCACGCAAGCCATACCTCCCTGGAAGCCCCGGTGTCTAGTTTTCATAAATGTGTGGGTTTAGTAGGTTTCCCTAGATGGCCACCGAGCACTGGGCCAAAACCCATGTGACCCTCCTTGCAAAACCAGGTGGTTTGAGATAGGCAATTTTGATGTCGCCTCACTACGTTTTAGGCCCTTGCCTGTCGCTGGTACTGGGCCTCCCACACAAGTGAGGCACCATTTTATCGGGAGACCTGGAGAGCGCTGGGTGGTAGGAAATTTGTGTGAGCTCGGGGATGCCACAACTTTCCCACGCAAAAATGTGTGAAAAAAGTGACTCCGCTAAAGTTGAGATTTGCAGGGGATTCTGGGTAAGGAAACGTTGAGGGATCCACGCAAGCCATACCTCCTGGAAGACCCCGGGTGTCTAGTTTTCAGAAATGTGTGGGTTTGGTAGGTTTCCTAGATGGCCGCTGAGCATGGGGCCAAAACCCAGGTGACCTTGCAAAACCAGGTGGTTTTGAGATAGAGCAATTTTGATGTCAGCCTCACTACGTTTTGGGCCCTTGCCTGTCGCGGTACTTGGGCCTCCCACACAAGTGAGCACCATTTTTATCGGGAGATCTGGGGGACGCTGGGTGGTAGGAAATTTGTGTGAGCTCGGGATGCCACAACTTTCCCACACAAAATATGTGAAAAGAGTGATTTTTCAGCTAAAATTGAGGTTTGCAGGGGATTTTGGGTAAGGAAACGTTGGGAGATCCACGCAAGCCATACCTCCCTGGAAGCCCCCAGGTGTCTAGTTTTCAGAAATGTGTGGGTTTGCAGGTTTCCCTAGACGGCCGCCGAGCACGGGCCAAAAACCCAGGTGACCCCCCTTGAAAAACCAGCTGGTTTTGAGATAGGCAATTTTGATGTCGCCTCACTACGTTTTGGGCCCTTGCCTGTCGCGGGTACTTGGGCCTCCCACACAAGTGAGGCATCATTTTTATCGGGAGACCTGGGGGAACGCTGGGTGGTAGGAAATTTGTGTGAGCCCGGGCATGCCACAACTTTCCACACAAAAATGTGTGAAAAAGTGATTTTTCAGCTAAAATTGAGGTTTTGCAGGGGATTCTGGGTAAGGAAACGTTGGGGGATCCACGCAAGCCATACCTCCCTGGAAACCCCTGGGTGTCTAGTTTTCATAAATGTGTGGGTTTGGTAGGTTTCCCTAGATGGCCGCCGAGCACGGAGCCAAAAACCCAGGTGACCCCCCCTTGCAAAACAAGGTCCTTTTGTGATAGGCAATTTTGATGTCGCCTCACTACGTTTTGGGCCGTTGCCTGTCGCGGGTAGTTGGGCCTCTCACACGAGTGAGGCACCGTTTTTATCGGGAGACCCAGGGGAACACTGGGTGGTAGGAAATTTGGGTCAGCCCGGTGATGCCACAAATTTCCCACACAAAAATGTGTAAAAAAGTGCATTTTTCAGCTAAAATTGAGGTTTGCAGGGGATTCTGGGTAAGGTAGCGTTGGGGCATCAACGCACGCCATACCTCCCTGGAATCCCCCGGGTGTCTAGTTCTCAGAAATGTGTGGGTTTTCTAGGTTTCCCTAGGTGCCGGCAGAGCTATGGTTCAAAAACTACAGCTAGGCACTTTGCCAAAAAAGGATAATTTTTCACTGCGAAATTGAGGTGCGTCCACGTTGCGTTTTGTGCCGTTTCCTGTCGCGGGCACTAGGCCGACCCACACAAGTGAGGTACCATTTTTCTCGGAAGACTTTTGGGAACGTGGGGTGGGTGTAAATTTGTGGATCCACGCAGATTCCAGAACTTTCCACCACAGAAATGTGGGGAAAATGTGGGTTTTTTTTGCCAATTATTTAGGTTTGCAAGGGATTCTGGGTAACAGAACCTGGTGGGAGGCAGTCCAGTCACCCCATCCTGAATTCCCCTGGGTGTCTAGTTTTAAAAAATGTATAGGTTTGCTAGGTTTCCCTGGGTGCCGGCAGAGCTATGGTTCAAAAACTACAGCTAGGCACTTTGCCAAAAAAGGGTCATTTTTGACAGCGAAATTGAGGTGTGTCCATGTTGCGTTTTGCGCCGTTTCCTGTCGCGGGCACTAGGCCGATCCACACAAGTGAGGTACCATTTTTCTTGGAAGACTTTGGGGAACGCGGGGTGGGTGGAAATTTGTGGATCCACGCAGATTCCAGAACTTTCCACCACAGAAATATGGGTAAAATGTGTTTTTTTTGCCAATTTTTTAGGTTTGCAAGGGATCCTGGGTAACAGAACCTGGTGGGAGGCAGTCAAGTCACCCCATCCTGGATTCCCCTGGGTGTCTAGATTTCAAAAATGTATAGGTTTCCTAGGTTTCCCTAGGTGCCGGTAGAGCTATGGTTCAAAAACTACAGCTAGGCACTTTGCCAAAAAAGGGTCATTTTTCACTGCGAAATTGAGGTGTCCCCACATTGCGTTTTGCGCCGTTTCCTGTCACGGGCACTAGGCCTACCCACACAAGTGAGGTACCACTTTTCTCGGAAGACTTAGGGAAACGTGGGGTGGGTGGAAATTTGTGGATCCACGCGGATTTCAAAACTTTCCACCACAGAAATGTGGGGAAAATGTGTTTTTTTGGACAATTTTTTAGGTTTGCAAGGGATTCTGGGTAACAGAACCTGGTGGGAGGCAGTCAAGTCACCCAATCCTGGATTCCCCTGGGTGTCTAGTTTTCAAAAATGTATAGGTTTGCTAGGTTTCCCTAGGTACCGGCACAGCTATGGTTCAAAAACTACAGCTAGGCACTTTGCCAAAAAAGGGTCATTTTTCACTGCGAAATTGAGGTGTGTCCACGTTGCGTTTTGCGCCAATTCCTGTCGCGGGCACTAGGCCGACCCACACAAGTGAGGCACCATTTTTCTCGGAAGACTTTGGGGAACGTGGGGTGGGTGTAAATTTGTGGATCCACGCAGATTCCAGAACTTTCCACCACAGAAATGTGGGGAAAATGTGGTTTTTTTGCCAATTTTTTTAGGTTTGCAAGGTATTCTGGGTAACAGAACCTGGTGGGAGGCAGTCAAGTCACCCGATCCTGGATTCCCCTGGGTGTCTAGTTTTCAAAAATGTATAGGTTTGCTAAGTTTCCCTAGGTGCCCGCAGAGCTATGGTTCAAAAACTACAGCTAGGCATTTTGCCAAAAAAGGGTCATTTTTCACTGCGAAATTGAGGTGTCCCCACGTTGCGTTTTGCGCCGTGTCCTGTCGCGGGCACTAGGCCGACCCACACAAGTGAGGTACCACTTTTCTCAGAAGACTTAGGGGAATGCAGGGTGGGTGGAAATTTGTGGATCCACGCGGATTTCAGAACTTTCCACCACAGAAATGTGGGGAAAATGTGGTTTTTTTTGACAATTTTTTAGGTTTGCAAGGGATTCTGGGTAACAGAACCTGGTGGGAGGCAGTCAAGTCACCCCATCCTGGATTCCTCTGTATGTCTAGTTTTCAAAAATGTATAGGTTTGCTAGGTTTCCCTAGGTGCCGGCAGAGCTATGGTTCAAAAACTACAGCTAGGCACTTTGCCAAAAAAGGGTCATTTTTCACAGCGAAATTAAGGTGTGTCCACGTTGCGTTTGGCGCCGTTTCCTGTTGCGGGCACTAGGCCGACCCACACAAGTGAGGTACCATTTTTCTCGGAAGACTTTGAGGAACGCGGGGTGGGTGGAAATTTGTGGATCCACGCAGATTCCAGAACTTTCCACCACAGAAATGTGGGGAAAATGTGTTTTTTTGGACAATTTTTTAGGTTTGCAAGGGATTCTGGGTAACAGAACCTGGTGGGAGGCAGTCAAGTCACCCCATCCTGGATTCCCCTGGGTGTCTAATTTTCAAAAATGTATAGGTTTGCTAGGTTTCCCTAGGTGCCGGGAGAGCTAGGGTTCAAAAACTACAGCTAGGCACTTTGCCAAAAAAGGGTCATTTTTCACTGCGAAATTGAGGTGTGTCCACGTTGCGTTTGGCGCCGTTTCCTGTCGCGGGCACTAGGCCAACCCACACAAGTGAGGTACCATTTTTCTCGGTAGACTTTGAGGAACGCGGGGTGGGTGGAAATTTGTGGATCCACGCAGATTCCAGAACTTTCCACCACAGAAATGTGGGGAAAATTTGTTTTTTTGGACAATTCTTTAGGTTTGCAAGGGATTCTGGGTAACAGAACCTGGTGGGAGGCAGTCAAGTCACCCCATCCTGGATTCCCCTGGGTGTATAGTTTTCAAAAATGTATAGGTTTGCTAGGTTTCCTTAGGTGCCGGGAGAGCTAGGGTTAAAAAACTACAGCTAGGCACTTTGCAAAAAAAGGGTAATTTTTCATTGAGGAAATGTGGTGTGTTCACGTTGGGTTTTGAGCCATTTCCTGTCGTGGGCACTATGCCTACCCACACAAGTGAGGTACCATTTTTATCCGGAGACTTAGCGTAATTCAGATTTGTAAAGCAACTGTTATTACCTATTGACTTTCGATGCATTTCTGCCTTCCAAATGAAAGACATTGGGGCCGATTCCGATCTCGGCCGGTAGGGCTCCGAATCGGATTCGGCTTTACCGGATCCGATTCGGAGCCCTGTTTCCCGACCGAACCGTACGCGGGTCTGGCCGAGCGAGTACGATGCGAGCTCGCCGACCGACTCGTCCGGGCGTCCCGACCGCTCCGACCGACTTCGCTCCGGCTCGAACCGCTCCGACCGACTCGCTCGGACTCGACTCGCACCGCGCAATGGAGACGTTTCCCGGCCGGGTAAGTACGATGCGCGCCGCGAGCAGTCCGACCGAGCTGCGCACTCCGGCTCGAAAGAGCTGTCGGAGCCGTACTTTGGGGGTCCGTGTCGGACCCCCTGTACGCGTAGCCGCGCGAGTCGCACACAGGGGGGACCCATGGGTCCCCCCTACCTGTGCGTGTACGGCGCGAATCGCTTCGCCGCGTACCCGCTGTAGGGGCGCACTTGTCCGACTCGCATCCATTGAGTCAATGGGAGCCCGCGTACGCGTTGTACGACCGGCTCCCATTGACTTCAATGGGAGTCCGACCGACTCGAGTCCGATAACATACGGACGCATCGTACTCGTTCGGTCGGACTGCACGGGTCCGATTCGGTCGGAAATCTCTCCGGGTCCGGCTCGGTCGGAGAAATTTCCGGCCCGAATCGGAATCGACCCCATTGTGTAAAAAAGAAGTCATTTTGAAAAATGACCGATAATTCTCATGCTAGTATGAGTATTCCCAATTTCGAAAATGTGCAAATATCTACTGTTTCTAAACTATATAATTTGTTCCCATTTCAGAAATACATAGGTGTCTTTCATACCGATTTTTCCATGTATACATTTTCCCACAATAATTGCTATATACCCGGTACATAATAAAAAGCCATTGCAAATTGCTGCTCAGTTTTTGACTCTGGGTTCGTCGGGTTCTTGGTGCACCTACAAGTCCTATATATCCCCACAACCAGTAAGGTCCAGCGGATGTAACGGTATATTGCTTTCAAAGAGCTGTCATAATTAGAAGTTACAGGTGAAAACGTTGACACAAAAGGCTGTTTTTTTCAACTAATTTTCAATTTTTCCTATATTTAACTGTAAGTTTCTATAAAGAAACCTTGATGGATATACACAAATGACCCCTTGCTGAATTCAGAATTTTGTCTACGTTTCTAAAATGTATAGCTTTCCAGGATCCATTATTGCTTTCATACCCATTTCTACCATTAACTGGAAGGAGGTTGAAAGCACAAAAAATAGCAAAAATAGGCTATGTCCCAGAAAAATGCCAAAACTGTGTAAAAAATGTTGGTTTTCTGACAAAAGTCTGTCATTCCCTAAAAGCTGGGAAAATGGTGATTTCAGTCCCACAAACCCTTTTTTGATACCATTTGCAGGGAAAAACCCAGAAGCTTTCATTTGCAGCCCTTTTTTCCACTTTTTCCAAAAAAAAACAAAATGTAGGTGTATTTTAGCTAATTTCTGGGACCCCTCCAGGGGAATCCACAAACCCTGGGTACCTTTACAATCCCCATGATGTTGGAAGTAAAGGACGCAAATTTGGCGTGGATACCTTATGTGGTCAAAAAATTACAGGGGCCTTAGCGCACACTACCCCAAATAGCCAAAAAAAGGCTTAGCACAGGGGGGGAAAAGGCCTAGCAGCGAAGGGGTTAAACAATTACCCTTATTAATTATCAATTAATTAATTGATATTAATCAACAAATATTTATTAATTAATTAAAAATAAATTACTTCCCCCCTCTACCCCTATAAACTCCACAACCCACACCTAAACTTAATTACACAATTACCATAATTAATAGTCAATTAATTGATATTAAATAACAACTAATTATTAATTAATTAAAAATGAATTACTTCCCACCCTTTACCCCTATAAGGGCCACAACCCACACCTAAAATTAATTACACAATTACCATAATTAATTGTCAATTAATTAATATTAATTAACAACTAATTATCAATTGATTAAAATAAATTACTTTCCACCCTTTACCCCTATAAACCCCACAACCCGCACCTGAAATTTACCCCCAAAAATTAAAAACACAATTAACATTATAAAATCTCAATTAAATAAATATTAATAAATATATAATATTCATTGATTTATTATAATTAAATTACTTCCCATCCTATTCCCCTATAAACCCACAACCCACTACGGAACTAAAAAACACAAAATTTAATTAAAATAAAATTAATAACTACTAAAAATGTAACACGCATTAAAAAACATAAACAAGACTTATACAACAAAAGACATCACTTACATTTAAAATATATGCTAAAATACAGAAAACTAATTAAAAAAGAACTATATTTTTGCAAACAACATTAATGACTTCTATATTTTCAAAATCGATACCTCCTACCTTAAAGTCGATATTCTTGACCACGATATTCTTGCTGTCGATATAACTGTGTCACAATACTTAAAACTCAATATTTGTGTAAGTCGACATTTCCAACTCGATACTTTGACTGAATACCACTCCTAATAATAGCAGAAGTAAATCCACATTGAGTATGAGAGAGGGTTGGTCCCACACTTAGCGGCCGATTACGATCTTGTCCGGAAAGCATTCTGAACGAATCGGATCAGGTGAGTCCGACCGAGCGATTTGGATGGGATCCGGATGCTTCCGGATACGATTCAGTCGGACTCCCATTGACTTCAATGTGAGCCTGTGTTCCGAATGAGAACATAGGCTCCCACACAAGTGAGGTATCATTTTACTCGGGAGACCAAGGGGAAAGCTGGGTGGTAGGACATTTGTGCCGGCATGGTGATCCCACGCAAAAATGTGTGGAAAAAGTGATTTTATTCAGCTAAATTTGAGGTTTGCAGGGGATTCTGGGTAGGGAAACGTTGGGGGATCCATGCAAGCCATACCTCACTGGACTCCCCAGGGTGTCTAGTTTTCAGAAATGTGTGGGTTTGGTAGGTTTCCCTAGATGGCCGCTGAGCCCAGGGCTGCAAACCCAGGTGCCCCCCCGCAAAAGCAGGTCGTTTTATGCTAGGTAATTTTGAAGTCTCCACAATACGTTTAGGGCCTTTGCCTGTTGCGGGTACTTGACTCACCCACACGAGTGAGGTACCAACGCTGGGTGGTAGGAAATTTGGGGCAGCCCGGTGATCCTACAACTTTCCCACACATAAAGTTTAGAAAAATTAGATTTTTTCAGCAAAATGTGATTTTGTTAGCTAAATTTGAGGTTTGCAGGGGATTCTGGGTAGGAAATCATCTGGGGATCCACCCAAGCCATACCTCCCTGGACTCCCCCGGGTCTTTAGTTTTCAGAAATGTATGGGTTTAGTAGGTTTCCCTAGATGGCTGCGAGCCGGGGCCAAAAAACAGGTCCCCCCCGCAAAACCAGGTAGCTGTATGATAGGTAAATTTGAAGTCACCACAGTACGATTTGGGCCATTTCCTATTGCAGCCACTATGCCTACCCACACAAGTGAGGTACCTTTTTTGTATCAGGAGACTTGGGGGAACGCTAGGTGGTAGGAAATTTGTGTCAGCCCAGTGATACCACAACTTTCCTACACAGAAAAGTGAGGAAAATGTGATTTATTTCAGCTAAATTTGAGGTTTGCAGGGGATTCTGGGTAGGGAAATATTGGGGGAGCCACACAAGCTATACCTCACTGGACTCCCCAAGGTGTCTAGTTTTCAGAAATGTGTGGGTTTGGTACGTTTCCCTAGATGGCCGCTGATCCCGGGGCTAAAAAACCAGGTGCCCCCCCCTTGCAAAACCAGGTTGAATGCTGGGTGGGTAGAAGTTTGTGGATCTGCGCAGATTCCAGAACTTTCCATCTCAGAAATGTGAGGAAAATTTGTTTTTATTTATACAAAGTTTGAGGTTTGCAAGGGATTCTGGGTAACAGAACCTAGTGAGAGCCACACAAGTCACCACATCCTGGATTCACCCTGGGTGTCTAGTTTTAAAAAATGTATAGGATTGCTAGGTTTCCTTGGGTGCCAGCTGCGCTAGGACCCAAAATCCACAGATTGGCACATTCCGAAAAAAAGTCAGTGCCTACTGGGCTTTCTGCCACCCTGGGGAGGGGGGGTAATGGGGGCTATTGCCCCGATATGCCCCTAAGGGGGGCAGAAAGACTGTGGCTATTATTTGGGGTGTGGGGACATAGGGATGCCCATTCTGGCCAGCCCCCACCCCTATGTATAAAAGCCAGCATAATCACTGGCACCTAGTGTGCTCTCTGCCCCCCTGGGGGGCAAATCAGGGGCTACTTCCCCAGCTGCCTCCTGGGAGGGCAGAAAGACTGGCATTTTTTGGGGGGGGCATTGGCATACCCATTCTGGGCAGCCCTCAACCCCGAACTTTGGGGGAAAAAAACCCTGGTGCCTAGTGGGCTTTCTGCCCCCCTGCGGGTACAGATAAGGGGCTATTGCCCCATCTGCCTCCCAGGGGGAGGCAGAAAGACTGTAGCATTTTTTTGGGGGTAGGGGCATTGGGATGACCATTCTGGGCAGCCCCCACCCCTACGTATAAAAAAAATCCCTTGTGGGCTTTCTGCCCACCCAGGTAGCAGATCAGGGGCTACTGCCCAGAAAGACTGTGGCAAAAATGTATGGGAGAGCAAAGGCCCTTGCCCAAGTGGCCGCTCTCCACTCCCTGGTGGCTAGTGGGTGGATCCCTGCTTGGGATCGCCCTCCTGGGGTGATCCCAAAGAAGGGATCCACTAGGGAAGGGTGCCATTGGAAAGGGGAGATTCTCCCCTTTCCAACAATACCTCTCCCATGTGTTTCAGTGCTCGGGGGGCTGAGATAGCCCCACAAGCACCGAAACAGTGAAACTGAAACTAAGTTTCAGTTTTGTTTTCATTGTAATGGCAACAGCACGCCATGCGCGCGATCGTCATTACAAGGAAAACCAAAACCATGCTTTGGGAGGTTGGGGAAGCTCTTCCCCACCGCCCAAGGCAAAAAAAAATATGGGAAATCCCTCTACTGTTTACAGCAGAGGGATTTTTTGCAAGTGTGCTCATGACGAAATAGTTCCGTCATGAGCACACTTGCACTTGTGCTCATGACGGAACCATTCCGTAATGAGCACAGAAGGGGTTAAATATGTCACCTGTGTTTTTAGCAGATATATGAAATTCATTCTCAGAATTTGAAAGAAATGCTTAGCAGAACTATTTTAGCAGTCCTTGAAAGGGATGCAATTATTTATATTGAACACTCATAATGCAGCCGACTTCCCTGCACCAAAATGTTTTAGTGTAATAGTGCTACAGGAGTCTCCACTGGTCGTACATACCTTTTATAGTCAACTAGAAGCATATGAATGGAGCTAGCATCAGCAGCACATTCCAATTTCAGTTATACTAATTCATCATCACAAAAACAACAAGGTGGGAAGGTGTCCAAAGCATGAAGATTTTATAGCTAAATTTAGTAAAACTTAAAAAACAATCATTTAGAAAGTCAATTTATCCAAAATACATGTATATTAATATAATTGTGCAATCTAAATTTGTATATTATAAAGAGGAAGATGCAACATATTATAAGGTACAAAGTACAGAACATGAAATAGATGGGTTCCATAAAGGAACTGCTCTAACCCAAATAAAGCTTCAAAAGTGGCAAGTGGAAGGGTGTTTGGGCCGAATATCGGGGAAAAAATATTGTGATACACAAATATTGTGTCAAAAATATTGTCGCAGGAAACAGGAATACTGAAGGTAAAAATATTGTTTTTAGTGTTGTATTTAATATGGTTGTAAAAATATCAATGTATGTAATATCCCATGTAAGTGTTAATTAGTATGTAATTTATTCTAGTGTGTTCGATTGTATCTGTTTATTATTTTTTTTTATTTGTGTTTTTAGTAAGATACATTTTTAGTTATGAAACTGTTGAAATTTGTATATTTAGCTGTACTAATGTATATAAATAATTGGTTAATACTATTTTTAGCAGTGGGATTTCAGGTTTTAGGGAGTAAGGGTGGGAGATAATAAAAAAATATACATTTTAAATTAAAATGCATGTTAATATTTTTGAAGATCTGCAATTTAAGAATTTCGAATGTTTAAATTTATTTTGTTACATTAATATTTTTGATACATTTTTTTATTAATTAAGATGTATATTAATGGTATAACGTTTTTTTTTTTTATTACATTTTAAAATATACATCAAAAACATAAAAAAGTGAAATATATTGAAATATTTGTGCATAAAGTTTTAAACTTTTATACTTTTTGTAAAAATTTAAGGCCTGATTTAGATTTCGGTGAATGGGATATCCTGTCTGCTGAAATATAAATCCCATAATATCCTATAGGATTTATATTTCTGTGAATTGGATATCCATCACTGTTGTGACGGAGTAACCTGTCAAAATCTAAATAAGGCCCTACATTTTAAATTGTAGACATTTTTAATTTTTATTAGTAAAATTGTAATTTTATTTTAAAAATATATTTTAAATGTATCAAACATTTTTTTCAAATATTTTTGTATTTTATGATTGTTGAATTTGGAATAATAGGTTATTTGTTATTTTATGGTTTAAAGTTTAGGAATGGTAGAAATAAGTTAAAAAATATTTAAACTGTTAATAGTAATTTTATTATTTTTTCTATTTTAATATTTAAGTTTGTATATTTAGGTTTGTAGTTTAAGTTCCATTGTTTTAGATTCAATTGCATTTAATTTTATAGTAAAAAAATGTGTATGAGTATGATGGAGTATTGATTGTGTATTTAAATTATTTCATTTGAATTACATTGTTTAAAATGGTTTATATTGAAGTGGATACTGTAAATTTCACCTCTTCAGCATCCAACACCTTTTTCAAACAGCCTTAGGGCCTGATTTAGAAGTGGACAAACATGATGATATCCCTCCGCTGTGTTACGATCACATTCTATCCTATGGGGATCGTAATACGGTGGACGGGATATCCTTCATCTTTGTGGAGTATTCCCTCTGCCAACTTCTAAATTAGGCCCTTTGATTGAAGAAGGATTATTTAATGTCAACTTTTAGTGTTCAGCCCCTTACCCCAATTTGGTTGGATTGAAGTGGGAATAGTAAATGTCACCCATTTAGGGGCTTATTACGATGTCAGTTGGAGTTGCCTCCGACCGACACTGTCGCGGTCTCGGGACTGACCGACCTCCGGCGGTCTGCGGTTCTGAGTTGACTGCCTGATTACGATGCAACCAAACACTGTTCAGTCGAATACTCACATTTCTCTATGGGAGCTTGTGTTACGGCCGTAAATCAGCCATAATACACGCTCCCATAAAGAAATGGGGGTGTGTGTAAAACCCTGCACCCTGTGGTAGGCATGCCATGGTGCCTGCCACACAGTGCAGGGATTCACAGGGGGACAACCTAGGCACCCCTTCAGCCCCCAACCGTAGGCCACGGAGGCAAGGGGTACCTGTTAGGAGCCCCCAGTGCCACTTTCCGACAGCTTTCCGTGTCGGAAAGGCCGGCACGGAAAGGCTGTGGGAAATTGACATCGTAATCCAGACGGCGGAAATGCCATCCATAAGGGATTACAGTGCGGTTCCAACCAGCCGGAAGACACCGAGAGCTGGTCAGAATGGAGTCTGAATTACCGGCCGGTTCACACTCCAACCGCCAACATCGTAATTCGGTGGTCGAACCGTCAACCGACCATGTTGGTCGAAAAGCCTCCGGCCACGGTAGGAAAGTTTCTGACTAGCGGTCGGAGGCTTTCCGGCCAACATCGTATTCTGCCCCTTATTGTCCAATGCCTTCCTCAAATTGGCTTAGATTGAAGTGGCAATAGTAAATATCACCACATTAGTGTCCAAAACTGTCCCCTTTTGGATTAGATTGGAGTGGTAATAATAAATGTCACCATTTTGTAGTGCAACATCTTCCCCCAATATGGTTAGATTGTACTGCGAAGAGTAATTGTGACCCCTTTAATGTCCAACAACTTTCCCCAATATGGTTGGATCCGAGTGGGAATAGGAAATGTCACCCCTTTAGTGTCCAACGCCTTCCTCAAATTGGTTTCGATTGGAGTGGGAATAGTAAATGTCACCCCTTCAGTATCCGCAAACTTCCCCTACATGGTTTATATTGGAGTGGGATTAGTAAATGTCACCCATTTAGTTTGCAACACTTTACCCAAATTGGCATATATTGGAATGGGAATAGTAAATGCCACCCGGCTAGTGTGCAACACCTTCTCTCAATATGGTTGGATTGGAATTGGAATAGTAAATGTGACCCATTTAATGTCCAATGCCTTCCTTAAATTGTTTAGTTTGGAGTGGGAACAGTAAATATCACTCCTTTATCAACACCTTCCCTAAATTGGTTTAGATTGAAGTGGGAATAGTAAATGTCACCTATTCAGTGTCTAACAATCTTTTAAATGATTTATGTTGGAGTGTGAATATCTAATTTTATAATTCTATTCTGAAATTTGTATTTCACTTTTATTTGTATGAAGTAGAAAAACTTTGTCTTTTATTAGTATTGTTTGTTATTAGAAATATAATAAAAATAGTTTAGTATATGTTTGTAAACAATATTCATATTTATTAAATACTTTTTATTTATTTTCATTTATAGTGAAATAATCATTGTGAGAAGTTGGCCTGGTATATGCTGTCCACTAATTAAAGTGGGCACCTTGTACCAGTCCAAACAACCCTTATGGTGATTAGGTCAAAGATAACCTTTATTGAAAGCTATCCTAGTGGTAGCTATGGAGAGCAGCCTTCAGGCTTAGGGGCCGATTCCGATTCCGGCCGGAAAAAGTACCAACCGAGTAAGAGCCGGAATACATTCCGACCGACACGTACCGGTGCAGCCCGACCCGCCAAGTACGATGAGAAGCGAGCAAAACCCGACCGACTCGTACGGAACACAAGCCGAACGACCGAGCCGCGCGGAAAACAGCAATCCGGCCGGAAAAACACGCGATTCGAACCGACCGACTCGCCCCCGGAACAATACCGAACGAGACGTACCCGCGGACTCCCACCCGCCAAGTACGATGCAAGGCGTGGAAAACACGACTGAGTCGCACGGAGGACAAGCCGTACGACCGACACGCATACAAAACTGCGAGGCGAAGCAACACAAAACACCGCGACCGACGCGTACGCAGCATAGAAAACAGCACAAACACAGCGTGAACGAAACGGATAAGCCCGTACGAGACAACTGCAGGGTCCGACTCGGTAACAAGAACGTCTCCTACATGCACGAAAAGTACAAAGGGAAAATACACAAAAAAAGGCCAAACAAGCAATTACAAAGCCAATAAATACTGGGGGAGGGGCAGGGAACAAAGACACACCCACAACTCCACCCATATAAAGGACACAAATCCATACCATGATCCTTTGCAAATTCAAATTACCTGCCAGCACTCAACAGACAGCAACCACACACCCACAGCTCATCCATCACACAAGCCACACACCATCAGCACCACAACAAATAGAAACCTCACATACACCTAGCAAAACACACACTCACACACCTACACCTGCACACCAACACACACATCACTCACCATCACCACCCATCACCATGCCCCCAAAGAAGAATCATAAGTTCCTAGATAGTGAATTGGAAGTCCTGGTAGATGAGATCCTCAGGGTAGAGCCACAGCTCTTTGGTACACTGGTCCAACAGACACCCATGTCACAGAAAACAAAGATGTGGGAGAGGATCGTCGACAGGGTGAACGCACAATCACCATGTTTGCGCACAAAGACAGACATCCAGAACAGGTGGTATGACGTGTGCAGGAGGGTCAAGGAGCTGTTGAAGAAGGACTACCTCTTGAGCCAACACACCGGCAGTGGCCCTCCTGCCAAGCCAGTATACCTCAGGCCCTGGGAGGAGAAGGTGCGGGCCATCCTACCACCAGTGAGCGTCTATGGACTAGAAAACATCCCAGAGCCTGGTGAGTACACAACAAATGTACACAATATTCTGCGACTACACACACACATCACTGTCAAGGGGAGAGTCAAACCATGCACTCTTAGCAAATACACAGCAACCAGAACAGAATCATCCCAAAATGTGTATGTCACTCAGAGAAACACAACACATGCCATCTCAAAGTGACATTTAACTGTGTCATCACATGTACAAACACAACTACAACTACAGCTAGGCAGTGGCACAAATATAACTGACAAACACATCCAGACAAGTAGCCACCGCTACAACACCACCACACAGTGAAGCCCACTGAAAGAAAGGAAATATGTGTATGCTGGGCAAGTCAGTGTAGCCAATAGCATCATGGGAGTTGTAGGCACAGATATTGGTCACCCCCACAACTGTCCCATCAACACCACCATGAACCATGCGCACATCACAGGGAGTGGAAAGGACTCACAAGATGGCTGACACTGGGTACTGCTGTGGGGAGCACAAGGCCCTGATGGCAACTGTGCAACAACCAACAGCAGGACACCACTGACTGACATCCTGAAAGACAACTTGCACTCCCTGCAATGGAAGCACGTTCCATGGTGGGATATCTGGCTGGGTGGGAAGGAGGACTCACAGCACTGACCATAGTCACAAGCACCTCCCCTCACACACCCCCTCAACACAAACTCCACATAACCCACCTGGGAGAATGCAATGCCTCACATCCTAACTGAAGATCCCACAAAGAACCACCACCCTGGGTTATGCTGTGTGAAGCACAGGGACACTCCTGGGACTTTTAGCCAAACAACTGCCAGGACAACTCTCCCAGCCATCCATTCAGCACAGGCAGCCCACCCCACAGGGAAGCAGAGTCAAAAGGAAGGAAGGATGGGCATGCTGGGAAGGGGGTGGAGGCAATAGCATGATGGGAGTTG